>JBCAUI010324296.1:0-15255 GCA_038406195.1 Haplosyllis anthogorgicola | reverse complement strand
TGATCCTAGACACTTTGTATCCTTGTGATATTGTGATGTGATATTGTGATCTAAATTGTCTAAGTATTTTGATAATGTCAAATGAGCTCAGGTCCATTTGGACCTATTTTATTTACGAATCGTAAAACTGAAATACACGCACACCTTGCAGCTCGGCTACAAAATAAAAAAAATAAGAAAGCCGTATGATAGCATGTCTCCCGAAAGAACCCCCAAAAGCTTTTGTGCCCGCATTAAGACAATAAAATCCAACCTCAAAGCCCGACGACAGCACTTCTTAGTCTCTACTCATCCATGAAAAGTAACTGTACTTCGTAATATAACCTTGTATCGGTCTGTTCGTATCCAACAACTATTTGCATGGGTTTGCAGGAATGATTCGGCCAGGGCTATTGAATAAAACGTTGTAACCGAACCACGTGTAATAGGAGTTGGACCTGTGGCTTGAGCAGACGATAGCCATTACCATAAACACGGATTAGGAGTTGCCACGAGGGACACTGACGAACAACCATCTTATCTATCTGCTAATGCCAGGCATTTAAACCTTTGAATAAAATATGAGGAACTGGGTCTTGATCTTAAACCGCAGTGTATACATGGAATATTACAGTGCAAGCGCTCCTTTGTAAAAGCGGGCTATAATGAAAGTGACATGAATGACTTCAACTACCAAATCATTTTCTAGTGTTCGCATATTTGAAACTTCTACTCACTCGGGTAAAAATATTTTTGCGTTATTACTTTCCATTAACATGCAATAAAATGTTACAACAGTTACATCGGTGCAAAATGCCTTAAATGTTCATATCCCGAAATTATAAACACAAGCCACAGCCCATGTATAATGGAAGAAAGAAAGCAACTGTGATGGAACTCTTAATTCATCAGCTAACATGAGACTAAATTTATGAAAACGTACAAAAAGTCGTGGAACTAATTTCATGAAGTAATACAGAGGTATTACGACTCAATGTGACGATTGAGTGCCTCGAATATTCTTCATTGTAGCCACTGAAATACATGTGTGTAACATAGACTGTTGTCCTTATATCGGTATTTAAAGAAAAAAACCTTAATGACGAAGGCTTTACTCAATTTAAACATATTCCACGGACATTTGTAGAATAACACCTACATTTGTGCATAGAGTAAGTAGCCATTGTGGAGCTGTAAATCTAGTCCTTGATAAGCATGTTAAAGCCATACGTAGAGGTGCAGCAGACATAATAATTCTGTCATCAGGAAGAGATCTATACGTCAAGGAGATGTGAAGATTGCCAGAATGTGTTCTGTAGGCTTTCACTACAGACCTTATGTAAGCCTTTATTCAGAGTGAACTCAAGGCAATAGGACCAGTAGCTTATAAAAGATGTATGGTGCTATAATGATATTGCTCATCAGCTGCTAACATTTGTCTCATACAGTGTTACCAGGTCAATGCCTGCATATAAAGTTAGCAGGATGTAGCATTTCCTGTCGCTCTCTTTGATAGAAAGTATGTATTAACTGACAAATAAATGCCTTCACAAAACAAGAAGAAAAAACAAAGCTGGTTATGACCCAGGCACCTTTACGAATTATCTACCTTCCATTGTTAATCTTTTCATCGCAACAAAGGAAAACTTTTACATTTGTAATTGGTCCTATTTTTAATTCACTAATGAATTTACTCCCATTGCATTTATGTCTTTGGGATTGTCCAATTTTAACCAGCAACTGGAGTCATGCTTGCAGCTTGTAAATCTATTTATGCAAGGTTTTGAGTAAATTGAACAACTTTATTGAAAAATGATTTCTTGTTTCTGTGCAGTGTCCGTAGATGAATAATAAACACCACATCATGGAGCTGTTGCAGCTAATAAGACATTCGCATATTCTCCATATCTAAATAAGGGCTGGAAACCTTATTTATGTCGTGATGCATCCCTATGTGACAAGGCTGATCTTGAGCATAAATGTTCGGGATAAAGTTATTCCACATTTGACATAGAGATAGGCATTATTTATGTGTGTGTTTTTCCATACCACGGGCATTTCATGTCGTATTTAGTCCTTTACTAATGAATAAGGTCAGACCAAAGAAACAACATACCCAAGAAAATGGGCAGGCAAGCATCAAAATTTCAAGCTGGGAGTACATTGTCAGTTCCACATGGCTGCATGTTTATCTTCATACTCTCCACTTGATTGGACAATACAAGAAATAGTGCCACAAATAGTCCCAAAATTTACAGGCTGTCCAATCAAGTGAAGATAAACATGCAGCCATGTGGAACTGACAATGTACTCCCAGCTTGAAATTTTGATGCTTGCCAGCCCATTGTATTTGGAGGTATTTGTTCTTTTTGTATGGAAACTTGTTCAAATGTCAAACACCTAACATTTAAATTGCCCGTGATTTTACGACATTACGTTGCATATTTATAAATATGTAGAAGTCGTGACTTTTAGTTGTAACATTTAGTTGTAACAATTTGTTGTAACTTTTTGTCACAACTTCTGATTACAAAAAGAGAAATTTCATGCATAATTTCTCTATATAATCAGAAATTGTGACTTTTTGTTGTTACAACAAAAAGTCACAACAAATATTACAAATTGCATTGACGGATCCAGGATTTCCCATACGGGGGGTGCCCAGCCCATAGGGGGGCCACCAACCCAATTTTCACCTATTTTTGCCCAAAAATCGAGAAAAACTGCATGAAAATGAAAATTTTGGTCGTGGGGGGGGCACACCTCCTGCGCCCCCTAGATCCGCTAATGAATTGTTACAACTAAATGTTACAACAAAAAGTCACAACTGTTGCTTATATAGAGACAAATTTCATGCATAATTTTTCTTTATATAATCAGAAGTTGTGACTTTTTGTTGTTACAACTATATGTTACAACAAAAAGTCACAATGAATGTTACAACAAATTGTTACAACTAAAAGTTACAACAAAGAGTCACAACTGTTGCTTATAGAGAGACAAATTTCATGCATAATTTCTCTTTATATAATCAGAAATTGTGACTTTTTGTTGTTACAACTAAATGTTACAACAAAAAGTCACAACTGTTGCATATATGGAGAGAAATTTCATGCGTAAGAACACGGATTTAGGCTATCAAAATTACCCTTAAAAAGTGGCTTAGTTGTACGGAACTCTTTCCGAAATTGGTCGAACTGTTAATGTTCACCGGGTCCACACACGTTAGCGACCCATCATATTTTGAGATTGGTACTGAACCATACTGTTTACTGGCTCCACATACTGGCTGTGTTGTGGTATTTTGCGGATTCGTTGCCTTGGTAAACAGTTTTCTTGTTTACAAATGGTTGCAGAAATAACCACGACAAGAAGTATGAGTGCCACATCGCCTTCACACAGGTTGATCATCAAAACAGAAAAGTAACTGGACATCTGTAACTATAGTTAGAACTATACGTAGATGTACATGTATATTTAATGAAATGTTAGATACATAACATGTACATGATTACTAAATACATGACCCTCCACATCACATGATACCTTTTGGTGAGAACACCGTTCCTCTTTCTTATTTGGAAGTGTCCATTCCAATGAAACGTATTACACTTTACAAGATTACAATTTATATGTAAATATTTTGTATTACAGGTACCAGTGAAGAAGAGCTAGCTGGTACTTTACAGAAACTTAAAAAGTTGAAATTAGTGCAGCTAAAAAAATGTCTGGCAACACTTGCCAAACCCAAGCAGGGTATGTACAGTTTGAGTTAGAATTAATGTACAATGGAACTTCTTTTGGAGGACCTTCCTTTGCACGACCAACCTCTCTTTGCAAGGCCATCAGACTTCAGATGAAACACATTAAATTACGCAGAAAATAACCCTCCTTTGCAAGACCGCCACCCCAATGCCGACCACTGTTCTTCCCAAAATTGGGTGGCCGCCCAAAGGAAGGTCTACTGTAGTCAAGAAAACTTTGTAGTATAATTGCCAGATGTCATAAATGTCAAAATGTTTTCACAAGTATTGAAACTGATTTTTTGTAATTGTATTTTAGACCAAGAAGAATCATCTCCAGATGGCAATTTGAAAAAGAGAAAATCGGCTACAAAAGAATCTGGTATTATATTTCAAAATATAATCTCACACGTCAACAAAAGCAAATTGCCATTTGGAAAAAGTAGACACCACTATCAACAAAAGCAAATTGCCATTTGAAAAAAGTAGATACCACTATTAATTTTTAAACTACATAGACTTTTTATGATATTGCTGTTAACCACAAATAACTCGTGAAATAGATGCAATTTACACAAACGTATCACCTTAACACTTTAAGATATAAGTGTCGGACCTTCTGTAACTTTTTGACTCATTTGGCGTACATGCCAAAGAGCCTGTAGAAAAATTTGTCCGTCATCATCATCGGCGGTGTCGGCATCTGTGCACATCTGCCCTGAGCACACTATTGATCATGGAAACTTCATATCTTGCACACGTGTGCTATATGGCCTCCTTGAATGTACAGCAAAAATATGTTGCTGTGGCGTTTATTGTCAAATTGGCAGCCGTAGTTGTTTTTTTTTCTTTGAACCTTATTCCTGGAAATACAGCTGATGATGCTGATTTCATATTCAGCAGACACATGCTCCTTTGTACTCTTATTTAGCTTGAAAAAGTTGTATTGGTGCCACATATGTTTCAAGTTTGGCAGACATATTTGCACTTTTGATAGATCACATTTTTAAGATTTGTATTTTTCAAAGATCACATTTTTAAGATTTGATCGTATTTAGACACTAAAGATAGTGATCTGTATTTTATTTTATTATTGGTAAACACATTTCTTTTCCATTAAGATGTACCAAGAAAAAAGAAGAAGTCTGTCGCAGTTGAAGAAGGAGATGGCAGCGAAGAAATGGACCAGCAAAATGAAAATGATTCAGATTGTAAGCAGCAATGTCATATTTCATCAGTTTTTGGCTCATTTGGCATAAATGCCAAAGGGCCTATAGAATCATGAATTGTCCGTCGTCCTCGTCGTTGCCCTGCGTTGTCGTCGTCTTTGTACAGTAGAACCTGTTTTGAGCGACACCAAACTTTTCCAATCCAAAAGTGTCGTAAAAGGCAGGATGTCGCTCAAAGCAGGGGCATTTAAACTGGTCTGAACCATGTTACTTCTGCAGAAAAAAGTGTCGTAAAAGACAAGATGTCGCCCAAAACAGGTGTCGTTCAAAACAGGTTCTACTGTACTACATGTACCAGGTAGCCACCATTTTTTACATCTTGTTAAGTGGGTACAGAATGCCTGGTGAATGACAGACATTTCAGTCTTTGAGTAAATGTTAAAAAAAATGACATGTTGTTAACACTTTTAATTTCAACAGAGCCTCCGGGATGAGGTGGACACATTGGAGGAGAAGTTGGAGCAGAGTGCATCACAAGGCACACCTGCTGAACAGTCTGGTGCTGAATCTGATGCCAAAAATGTAGCGCTTCAGCAACAAATCAAGGTAAGAAAATTACCTTATAAATCAGTATTATTATTCGTGTACTAACCTGAAATATCTGAACACTAAACTGCTGGAATATCAGAAATGGTCGTCGCGATTTTTTGAAAGTGAAAAAAAAGAAAAGGAATATGTACTGACAATATGCATAGCTTAAAACAGGGCGGGGAAAGCGCATAAATGCTGCATTTTGAGCTAATTGCTGGCTTAAAAGCTCCAACACATCTATACAGTATAACTAGCTACAGTACCTTGCAAAGATATGTGGCGACTAACCATTTGCCCAGAGTAGGTTCCAGTTCTACTTTTAAACTTAAAAGCAATCTGAATAGAATAAGCGCATGATGTGAAACATAAGTTTCATAATAGTTCAACCAAGTAAACTTTTGTTTTCACATTGGGGTCGCATGAAGTACATGTATACAACGTATGATTATCTCCCTCTTAATAAGTATTGTCAACACAATAGGAAGTCATTGGGGAGGTTTAGCTGCAGGACACCTACAACGCCGAAGTGCAGAAAGCAATTTCGCCACGTTTTGCACGCACACCATAACCATTTTCATGTTATCACTTACAGTAGAACTTATCGTGGGCGACACTGAACCTTTTCCTCCAAAAAGTGTCGTAAAAGACAGGTGTGTCGTTCAAGAGAGGTGTCGTTCAAGACAAGTTCTACAGTACTTGGGTTTCGACCTGAGATTTTGGTGACATGAAGCTAAAGGTGAACCAAAACGTGACACAAAACGACCAGGTCAGATTTGACATAATGTAGATAAACCTGTCTAATGTTGTTATGAAACCGTCAGGAACTAACCACGATCCTGGAGGTGTACCACACAACGCGCACGAGGACGGAGGTCGAGTATGTGCGAGATGAGGACGAAATCGCTCGACTTCAAGAAATAATAAAGTATTACTGGCTTAAAAATGAAGTAAGACTGCATTTGTGTAAACTCAACAAGTTACAAATTGAATCTATTTCATGAATGTTATCTTTGTATGTGTGTGTACACATGAGAACAACATCGTATAAATTACATTTATACAAACATTACAACAACATAACTGTTGTTAAAATTCATCCGGATTGGGATAGTGGGATATTTTAACATCAGAATATCAGCAGAACTTCACGAAGAACATATTTCACATTTAGCTCCCACACAGATTCAAAAATGTGATTTAAATCCGCTCCAGCGACCAGTTACCATCCACTCGTTTAAAAAAATACGGTTCTTTAATTGGTACGCCAAGGGTTCTTTACACAGAAAACACTTTGCATACATGCACATACACTGCATAATCCAGTACATTCTTGAAACATTTCATCTATCGTGTGCGTCTGTTCCATTTAATTTTCATCAATGATTTTTTAAATTTTTTTTTCGTATTTCTACCAGTTAATTTCGATTAACTGATGTTTGGCCCAATGTGACATTATGTTTCTTTCTGATTGTGAATTGCCCACAGGAACTAACTACCAGGCTCAAGTCCAAGAATCCTCTACCAAAAACAACCAGTCAGGAAACCATCATGGAACTTGAGCATAAAGAAAATGAAATAAGTAAACTGAGGGACATTGTAAAATTTTATTGGCTGAAAATTAAAGTAAGATGGAATTTAGCTTAATTTGACTGATAATTGTGCACAACCATTGCATTGCTTCGTTTTCCGTTTGCATATTGCTGATGATTTTGTACATAAGGCTCGCACAGGGAGGGAATGTCGCACGCATAAGATATTATGAAACTGGACCATGAAATGCGTATGGTTTGCATTCAAAAATGTTTGTGGCCTTTCTTGATCAAGAGACATCCTACTGCACATACGTGTACTTGAAGGAGCGCGCACTCCCGTTGCGAGCTTAACGAATCTAGCATGTTAATTTTCACTGTTAAAATTAAGTCATTGGTTGATCCAGGGAATTCTAATTCAATTCAATACATGGACGCGTATGGCTTCGCTAGCAGTGCAGTGGGCATTTGTGTATTCATTTACCAATGTGAAAATACTGGATCTGGCAATGTAAATTTCTCCAAAAAACATTTGGGCAGCTACATTTTCAGTATTGTATTCCCTGTATGTTCTCTCAGTATTGAAAATATTTTGATCTACATGTTACTTCATTTGAAATTTCCATAATTTTTGTGGGCAGGATACAAACAAGACAATTGCCCGTTTGCTCGTCGGAGTTTTCTTGGTGTGAATATTAGTCGCAGTAGTTACCCAGCTGCACGTTTGCCGGTGCCTATTTCTCACTGTTCTTGAATCACTGTTCACTGCGCGATTCGATCTGTACTGGTCACTCTCCAGTCTTTCCTCTCTGTCTCTGAAGATCTGATTTGTCACATATTTCTGTCTTGCAATGTTTCACGGTCTTGTCACTTCGGTTTTTTCCTTCAATTTGTATTTTCTATAATTTCTCCTCTGAGGTCGATTTACCTACTTTCTTTGGTGTGGCTTTTGGATTTTTATATTGTCTTAATGTAGTAAATTACATATTGTTTATGTGTTACCTCAATAGTCTGGTCAGTCCATACACAACTTATGGAAAACCTTTCAGTCACCTTTCTTCATGGACTCTGTGTGAAAACCCTTTAACACTGTATTTTTAGTGATTGTGAATGTGAAGTGGCATCAACTTGATATTTTTTGAAAGTGTAACACAACCAAGTGCACTACGACTCAAGTTCCAATGGAGCATACCATGTCCCAGTTACACCACTGGAGAAAGTCGGCTTATGTTCTGTTATGCGCTTTTTTGACAGTGTGTATAAATAAGTTTTGCAAAAAACTGATGCCTTGTTGCTTTTATCCTCCAAAAAAACCTGGATAAATTAACAACTGGTTACATTGACCCTCAGCGAGCTTGGAAGACCTGGGTGTCCAGATTAGGGAAAGGTGTCTGGGGCTTTTGGACACCTGTTAAAGATCACATTTTTGAACACTTATCGAGTCCAATTCAATTCAGTGGAAAGAATCTAATAAATTACTAACCAACATCGCCAAACCACAAGTGTCCAACCAAGTAAGACTGTGGGTCTGATGTCAGTGTTCGGATGTACTAAATAATATATGCAAAATGCAGTCTAAGCGTTTAGTGTACTTGCAAAAAGCCAGTAAATAAGTTACTAATTAAATGAGTTGCTAGAATTATGTAACATGAGATGTAATAATTAACACACTTGTTCGACTTCAGGTCAGGAGAAATCAGAGACTTGGGATAGAGGCCACAAGGAGAAAAAAAAAACGTTTTGATTGCCATGTTCAGCATCTTTATTACATAGTGTTTTTATATTTGTTTCTGTTTCTAATCAACAGGAATTAGAAGCTAACCTGCAGTCAGAAGAACAAAAACAATCTGCAATAGAAAAGCACCACAGAGATACACTCCAGTCAATGTTCCCGCACATACACATTAACAAATCACTGGTAAGCGAGTTTTCTTGAAATCTTGTGTTCATGTCCACTATAAATTCAACAGTATCCTGTTAAATTTTTACCGTATTTGAAATTCCCAGATTTATATATTCTTTTTCCTTCAAATATTTTTATCACTGCCATCTACATTTTTTAGCGGGAGGGATATAATTAATCTTATTGATGCGTTGTGTTTTTAGCCTCATAAAGATTGGTTATCTGCCTTTGAGAAGGAGGTTTCAACATACATCAGTAACTTGTCGTCACCATCAGATTCCAGTCCCAAGAAACAGGTTAGTTGGATACACTAAGAATGTCTACAAACATTCACTATTTATTATCAAGGCTTATCTGTTTTGTGAAAGTGTGTGCAGCTGATCAGAAAATTCTGCGAGTTGCATTTAAACCGTAATTGCCCTATTAGTTTGGTATTTCTCAGCAAATTTAAAATAATTGTACTGAAATGCTGATTGGTAATTGCGGCCTTTATTGGTGAATGTTTAGTTAGTTACAATTGGGGCGCTTTCACATGGATTGTAATTTAGAATTGTTTACACGGGAAGAAGATTCAACTTGATTCGTCCGATTAAAAAACCGTCGCTCAATTGTGCACATGTTGAATTAATATGTTGCAGTTTTTCTGTGGTTTAAAAAGAAGAAGGGTTGTGAGTTTTGATTCCGATATAGTCGCCTGTAGAACTGAATATGTGTCGCTAATTTATATGTTTATTATGCTGGTGTTTTGTTGCATTAACGTGCATCGATAAAAAAGATACATACAAAGCAACATAAAAGAAAACTCGCTCAAACCACATTAAACAGAAAAAAAAATAAAAAGCTTAAAAGTAGGAACATAACATGTAGAGAGGTGTGTACGGAAAGGAATCAAATCACATTTGTAAATGTAAAACTAATTGATTATCTGTCGCATGTGTTACATTTGCGGCCTTAACATCGGCTGCAACACATGTTTGGAAACTATTATTTCTTCATGAATAACGTTTTTTCGTGGGCGTTACAAAAACGTTTATTGTCAGTGCTGCTAATGTTTCGAATGTCATTAACATGTTATACAATTCCATTAAGTTTGAATGTTGAATTTAAAATTGATATTGGATCTCTTAGATAAGGATTCTTTATGGTTAAGAACTTGTTCTGTTTATGACGTCACCAATAGACGTATACAACTAGAATTATCCTGGCGGCTAAGGAGTCTATCGCTGGAAGAGTGAACAAGTTTGAACAGAGTTCACAGCCATGCACCCTAACCTTTCCCATCTAACAGGTTCCCGGTGCTTTTTTTTGAGCTCATGGACGTTTTAGTTTACCAATCACAGAAGTCTATCGACGCACGCACGATAGACTAAAAATAACATACATCCACAATAGTGGGTCATGAATGTTACCAACCCTCATAGTGCATCATATTATAGAAATTTCTCGTTAATACTTTGTGTATTGCGAGCCCATAATTAATAATGGCGTGTACACCTCTATTGGTGGAAAAGGAAGGTGTCGCACCAGATGTGACCTTTGGGGTTACCACACACAAGCAAGTAAGAGAGTAGGTGAGAGATGCACCCTGGATTTAAAACCCATGGGGAAGGTCACACGAAGTCTAAAACAGGGGAAAACAGTGGCCCCACAAATAGACCTTGGTCCAACAAAAATTTAAAAAAAAAAACAACAAACAAAGGTACTTGAAGTTGAGAGGAAAAATATATCGCCGGGCAAACTATCCTTGTATTCATAACAGTAATAATAATAATAATAATAGTATGCACTTTACTAACCTTATTAACAGAGTGGAGGGCAAGAAAGCACGTCGTCGTCAGCCGCGGCACAAGCTGAGCTGGAGGAGGCAAGACAGTCACACGCACATCTACAGTCACAAATCACACATTACCAGACAGTACTAGCAGATACAGTACGTTTCAAAATATCGTAGAAACCAGAGGTGGATCCCAGGATTTCTCGTCGGATGGGACGTCAATTTAAAATCCTATCCAAATGTTAAAAATTGTCACCAAAAGATTGTTGCAACGCTTGCATCCCAAATTCCTTCTTCCTCCCTTGGATCCGCCCCCGATAAATTTAATTTTTAATTTTTAATTCGAGCGACTTCACCTTGAAGCTACCATTTCAAACGAGATGCTCAGATGGTGAGAAGCAACAGGTTTTACAATATAGTTATGGATGTTTTGCTTGTTCAGTGGTCCACACAACACTAAGGTTGAGAAGTTCAAACTAATATATAACCTAATTTAATCGAAACATTAATTGCAATAACGAGAACACAAGAAATTAACTATGTATTGGTGAAGGATTTAGTGAGTTAGAAATGTGTCTTATCTTGATAAAAAAGGGATTTCATTGGGAATTAAAATAAGATTTTTAACGCACTATTATACATTATCCCTTTCTTTTTGATGTACTTCTGTAGAAAAGTAAAAATGTAATGTCTATTTGTGCCGCCAGGAGAATATTCTGCACAAGTTACAGGAGAGTGTGGAAGGAGAAGAAACAAAATGGGTAGAGAAGTTGAAGAGTAAAGAAGAAGAATTGAGCAAAGCACAGCAACTAATAAAGAGTCTACAAGAAAAACAGAGTGCACAGGTTTGACTTTCCAACATTGCTGCACATGCATTAACCAGCATGTTATAAATCAGTGGGTGACACAGCTGTTGGTCAGGTTGACAGCTAAAGTGTATCATTTTCAGATTGTACTCATCAGTGGATACTGCAATGAGAAAAAATCCTGAATTAATGAACCGCGATCGGTTGGAAACTTGACCAAATTCTGGTTTCACACATTGATAAGTGCTGCTTTCTGTCGATCCATATTTCTGACTAATTGTGTATAATCTTCATTTTCTGCAACAAGTTACTGCTGTGACTTGTGTACTAATGAAAGTACTTTCCTGAAGTTCTGTTGCTCACTTGTGAGGACACATCATTTGTGAGAAATATGGCAATTCGTCTGTACATAACTATGTATTCAACGTGCTCTGCTTGATCTCTTATAAACTGGTGACGGGGAATGTCTTGTGCAGAAGAAAAGATCTTGTGATGAATGACGTAAATACATGCACGCTTACAGTTTAATTTGAATCAATAGTAACACTAGTAAAACATACACAATGCGCTATTTAAGCATATATATATTTATCAGTAGACATTTTTACATCCTTTATTTTTCAATTTGCTGATCTGATGTGTTTTATTTGCATGTTTTGATTGACTGTTGTATAATTTTGTTTCTTGCTCTTTGCTGTTTGTGCGCACGGATAAACAGAATGGGCAGGATAAGGTAAGCAATGTTACCAACGGAGTACAGACCGAGGCGGACTCCCAGCAACTGCAACAGGTATATAAAGCCCCAAAATCCTCATCTCTCGAAAAGTTGTAACATAAATTCACAACCTGCGACAGACAATGTAAGAGGTTATAATCAAAGTATTTTTGAGAATTTTTCCTCCATTATGGGTAATACCATATGTATTAATGTGCACATTCCATTACTGATACATTACATCACTTTTACCCGATTGACAATACCTTAAATTTGCAAGAAGTGGGTACATTTGTATGTCCGAAATACCGTTAAAAAAACAAGATGGGTTTGGTCGTTTATGTAAACATGGCAAAGGGGTTTAAATATAAAAGCAAGGAAGGCTGAGAAACCAGCATCAGTGAGTTGTTTAGGTTTGAAAGATCGTTTGACCAGATGATAAAGATGTAGATCGTGAATGCAAAGGTAAAGAGTGTGATTGTGAATGTGCAGGAGTTGGATGATCTAAAGAAACAGTTGGAGGAAGAACGCAAGAAGAAAAAAGAGCTGGCATCCGCCAACGTCAAACTGAACGGTATGCTGAAAGTTGGACAGGATGCCATTAAAGCTGAACAGGACATGGTTAAGCAGCTGCAGGGGCAGCTCGATACCATCAGTTCCAACGGAAGCCAGGTAGAGGAAACTACAAACTGCTAAGTTGAGATGCGAGGCGTCGCTAAATTGTACACTCACGGCATTTTTGATATTTGTATAGATATTGAAACTTTGAACAAAGCGCGACATTTTCCAAAGTGCTAAAAACCACATAGTAACCAGTAACTACCCTTTTCCTAATGTATCAAGACATTCTGAATACATGCAGACATGACTAAGATGTTCTCAAGCGAATGATGACCACTTGTGTGCTGTGACTCTATGATTTAGCTACGTCTCGTCTTGTATCGATGATAATGTATTTTTCACTGTTCACTGATCTCTTTGCAACTCACTTGTCTACTCTACTAGTTGATATCCAAACTGAAGGTGTAGGAATTCATGTTATGCAATGTTGTTGGATGGCAATAACTCGAACTATTTTGACAGCTATCAGGTTCTGGTCTTTTTTTCTCCCTCTTTTTCTAATTACTTTTCTTAATATAATCTTTGTTTGATAATGGTGATGGTGAGTAATAAGGATAATTTATGAAAAAAGAACCTATGTAGAATGTAGTCCATAAATATTGAGTGTTCCTTTTGAATAAGTAATTATTGGATGTTATTTCATGTAGAGCTACAAACAAGGTGTTGGCCAAAAAAGAGCTAAACTCATGTGTTCATAACTTATGGAAAAGTCTGTACTTTTTGCTTGTACAAATGATATTCCTTCTATTACTTTGCGATAATTTTTATGTATTTTAAAATTATTTTTAATATTTTGTAGGATAACGTATCCATCCATTCCGCCAATGGTACAGCAGACATTGCAGAGGTATGAATCCGGACCTTTATTCATCTGAAAAGTGTTAAGGCCATTTTTTTTAATCATTTGGATTACATTGCACTTTCAGGATTTTCAAAGTGCGGCAATCGGGAAAAAAAAATTGAACTTGGTCCCAAGAAAGCCAAACTGTTTATAAATATTGATAAAATATTTAATATTTCTGAATCGTCTCCTGACGGAAGTCGTTACGATGGAAAAATCTTGCCGTGTGCAATGTGTTATAACCTCAAATGAGGTTGGTTTTTTTTTGAAATCCCGATTTCAAAGTGCGGCGGAAAATGTAATCCAAACAATTAAATAAAAAAGCCTAATGGAGGGACTAAATTTGTATTTTGTCAAATTGAAAATGTTGATGCAAACGCCAACAAATTTATTACGAAATCTCAATGATGTGAGTGTTTATAGTACGACTCATAAAATCGTCATCATTTTCGTATAAGACTTTCTTGCAAGGCTGCCTTACATAAAGCGACCAAATATGAACGACATCAGCCTTAGCGCCACCAATGTTAACCATTTACCTTTTCCCCTTTAGTTAAAGAGCAGGCTTGCACAAACGCAGAAGCAATTGGAAAAGGAGATTACAGCGAATAAACAGTTGACACAAAAGTTGGTAAGTATACATCTGTAGCATTACGGTTATGCTAATAATAATACCAGAGACCGCCTCTGTCCCAGACTATTATTTTAAAACACGAACTGATCTTACTTTATAAGATATAAACAGATAAAACGTAATAGGATTTCGCTAACACTGAATCCCAACTGTTGAATAACAAAAGATATATTAAAAGTTGTAAAAGGACTTGAGACTTGGTTAAAATTACCACCAGGAGTGCTGCAGTTTAGGGACTGCAGTTAGAGTTAACACCAGGGGCGCTACAGGGTTCTCGCCACCAACGGTCACGTGACAGTCTACAAACTATCCTATTGGTTAGTTAGAGTTATGCGTTAGCATCATTAGTAGCCATCTTTAATTAGTTCAACTTGCACTTTTCATAAGACTACATGTATTTTGTGCCAGAGTTAATAAATATTATCCCAAGTCTATAAACTCTTGCTCTAGTCTTTTTACATGGTGTCAGAAGTCTCGAACCTTAAAGGAGAAGCAGCAGATAGTCTACAGACTATCAGGAAATTCACAGGAGTGGAAAATTCCAGTTTCAGCAAAAGAACTCGCAAAGCAGGAGAGGCAACAGTGAGAGTTTACCAGAGACTCAATACTCAGTCTCAAGACTCCAGGAGGAGAGGCAATAGTGAAAGCTCAGTCTCAGAACTCCAACAACAGCAACAGTGCAAAAGAGCAGAGGCAGCAGTCTCAGAACTCTAAAGCCAAAGTGAACTGCAAATGAACCAGAGGCAGCAGTCTCACAACTCCAAAAGCAACAGTAAGTGAAGCACTCAAGCACTATATCTATAGTCTAAGAACTCTCTCAGTCTATGATGGCACAGCAAGGGTACATCCAAGGACCGATCATGGACTGGACCAAGGATGAAGACTTGCACAAGCATTACAAAGACTGGCAAGATGAGGTAGAGTTAATCCTAGCTGCCCCACTAAACTCC
>JBCAUI010324185.1:0-15261 GCA_038406195.1 Haplosyllis anthogorgicola | reverse complement strand
ACCCCCACCCCTACCACCACCCCCCACCCCCACCCCTACCCCCCCTACCACCACCACCACCCCAGCCCTACCCCACCCTCGCCCCAACCCTAAAATGGGATGAATGGATGGCTAGTTTTTCAGGTGGACGACCACATAGTCTTATCGAATTTCACTCGATAGACAATCATCTAACGAGTGACTCATATTTTAATACAACAATTAAATGTATAGTAAATTATAGTATTAACATAAAATATCAACGTGAATTTAAGTGAATTTAATTTGCTTAGTTTTATGTCATAAAGAAAACAATAAATTCCAGACTTCCTTAAATAAGCAAGTCACGATTTTTTTAATTCACGTGAACAAATCAAAGAATCTGAACAATAGATCAATTTTATTCATAAATTTCTCTTAAAACTAATATGGTAATTTAACGATAATTTCTCAAAATGAAATTGCTGGAGTGGCAAGAGGCCTTGGATGTCAGTGCAACAAGGAAGCCACTCGATTTGTAGGGAGCAGAAGAGTACATCATAACTCGGGTATAAATACTGATGGTTTTCCGGGATTCAGTTAGAATCATTTCTGAATTAATCATGACCCAAATGACACTATTTACTATCAAAGAGGTGGAAAACCTTTACTGGTTCACCAGAAACGTAACCTTGGAGGACACCGATTCAGCAGTGTTGGAAGAATTCTCAGCTTACATTGACTCCAGGCTAAAGAATATTAATCAACTAGTAGAGAGGGAAACGAAAAACGAATCGTGCATCCTTGACCAACACACACAACTCAACAACAAATTTCACGAGATTAAACAACGCTACTTGAAAGCCAGAGTGAATGGACAGTATAACTTCGGTCAGAACTATAGTATGCAGCTTATTATCATCAATAGGTTAATTGGCCTGTTTCGCGATGTATTCAACAAGCAGTATGACCGTGTTGAGAAGTTGATGACCATGTTGACCGATATCGCAAACTTCCTCAACAAGATAGACGAAATCATTTCACTGAGATCAAGGCATGTCTGTGATGATGAAAGAGTAAATCAGTTACGTCCATGAACTCTTCTCTACACTCCTTGGCTCTTCTCAGAGCCACCACATCCTCCAAATGGAAATATCTTATGAAAAGTCCTAATGTCAAAGAAAGTGTGAATACCTCAACCACAGTTTTGTTCTGAAAATAAGCTAACCACGTAATTTTCGTGAGTTTACGAAAGTTTAAATACCTCCAAAGCATTTCGGTCATTTTGACAAATCCAGCATATGCCAACTCAAAGGCTCCTCTGTGTCGCGACTCCAATAGTTGCTTTGTAAAGTACTCCCCAATTTCATGAATCTGAAAAACATAGAATCATTTTTGCAAAACGTGAAAACCACATTTAGTTTAGATGGTGGATCTAGTATGTATGATTTATGAAACGAAATACCAGTAAAATTGCTTAGAAATTTAGAATAGCAACCTGTTTCACTGACAGCAGGCCTTTGTTCTCGCCTTCCACTACAGAATTTTGAACAAGTGGTGCTGTGTGTGTCAATTGTCCCAGTAGCAGTGACACCTCCTTAATACTTCTCCAGCAACAGACTACCAGGTACTCCGGCATCAGATTCACCGTTTTTATGCTCTCCTCAGTGCCCGACAACAACTCTTTATCCACATCGGATTGCACCACTGCATCCAGTGTCAGGCCTGGACCTGAAAAATCATGTTCATGTTTGCCGATTGGATATGAATCATGAAATGCATGCCAAATTCTAATCTGTCTACCTTTCATGCTGTATTATTTTACATAGGTTGTACGAACTTGTCTATAATTAGTGTCGAAATATACCAAATACTGTTGTATTATGCAACGATAGGCAAAGTTGACTTATTTACCCAGAACAGCATCCTCCGGTATGTTTCCTTCTGGTGAGGAGTTACTAACGACGGGGGAAACAGTCGTGGCTACCTCAAAGCACACATCTACTATTGCTGCAGCTACGGACTGCCACTTCCCTGTATCTTCTAAACACCTGCAAATAAACGAGATGACATTTCTTAAAGCAATAATTGTTATATATATAGTTTTGTCTAGTTTAATTTTTACACGTGAAGAGTTAGTTTTACTATGGTACATCCGAAAATACCACTTGCACAAGTCTTCCAGCCTATCACGTATGCGTCTATCAAACAGCAATACAAAATGTGTCCAAAAGACAAAGTTGTGAACGTTGATCAATGATGTTTATCAACTTATAATTGAATGTCAACTTACTTCAGATTTTGGTCAGCCATGACATATCTTATACAATGTAGAGTTGGATACAACGGTCTGGTGGCTGCTGCGTGTAACAGGGATTGTCGAGCCACAGAAACCTGTTCCTGTATACTCTTCAGTAACACTTGTAGAATCAAGAGTCTCCTAGTTTGCATTACCAACATTGGGTAATCTGTAATAAAATTTTCTTTACATTGTAAAAAGCCAAAAATTAAAAAAAAAATGCTGTGTGCGACCAAAAATCTCTAACTAAACTAAAATAAATTAAATTGAAAAAAAAATTACCTGATGGTTCCAAGGATTCTACGTCACAGGGAATGCCATATTTATCACAGGTATCTTTCAGAGGTAAAGCGAGGTTGTAGTGCATGATGAGAAGCCTCAGCAGGTAAGCTGCGGTTGTGCAGTCTTGTGGTCGGGTACTGCTTGATAGTTCCAGAGCAGTTTCTAGAAGATTGTGTGCATGCTTTTCTGTCTGTCAGAAAAAGGAATATTTTAATGGACATTTTTATTTGAGATTCTCATCATATCATTTTAGTTCACCATAACGATAGCTTAAAATTTCATTTCTGCACACATACATAATTGCCAACGCTTACCATTAGGCTAGTCCCAGGATGGTCTTTGTATTCTGGTTTCAATGAGAAAAAGGGCAAAGCCTCTAAGATTGAGTAGATTTCTGTCTTATTGTTTTCAAATGTATCAGTAAGACACAGCAGAAGATTCTCTATTTGATCATGTTGAGAACCCAGCAGACTCGAAAAGCTGAATGACAAATCACAAAAGCCATCCTCTGAAATGAATATTACAACAGTGTTTTACTTGTACACCCCAAGGACTCTATTGCCAGTGAGTAATGTGGCTGCACACTTACAATTGTCAAGTCAAGTAGTTTTCCTTATTAGTCTATCACGCTTTGCGTTGATAGACTACTGTAGACGGCAAGGTGGTTTCACTATGAAGTCAAAAATTGATGACGAGGTGTTGGGGATGGACCCCCTCCCCCCCCCAACAAAGTGAGGACGAGGTGTTGGGGATGAGGTGTGGGGATGGACCCCCCTCCCCCCCAAGGTGGAGGACAGACCCCCCCTTCTTCTTACTACTTTTATACCTAACACGTAAACTGTGTTTTTCCATGCGTGATAGACATTTTACCCGGCCTACCCGGGTAATTCTCTCGTTTGGTCATTGTCTAGTCAAGTGTCCTTTCTATGATTACGCACTAGGCGGTAGTCAGGCGCAGAACTGAAGTATTCTGATCGTTAATACAGCCGCTGTAACTTACCAGCAAGATCTGCGCCATAGATATGAACGAGCATGCTGAGAACACTGAGAGCCGTGGTCCTGCTCGGGAATGCGGCACCCAGATGTAATTGTTGTAAGCAGTGATTGCACAGCCATTCCATAAAGTTCTAGAAAATTAAACACGATTACAAGTGCACGCAATAAATTATTCACTACGTTTTGGACAGATAGATAATAAATTATTTGTTAAAGAAATACTAGAACTCCTAGATAATTCATTCCTGTAAACAAATGAACTTGGTGGGTAGCTGAGAGGGGGTCAGGGGTGTAACTTATGTTTTAATGGTTTGTTAGTAGCATGATTTTGTTAATCACTTTCTTGGACAACTTGTATTTTGAAATACCGTAAATGCTCAAAACATGGCGCATGCCCTATTTATGGCGCACCCCCTTTCCAGCTGATCTGTGGAACTTTTTCTACTCGTAACTTCAGTACTTTATGCTACTAATATATTGGCAGAGGTCTTTCTCCCTGCCCAGTTTCAGAAGTTTAGAAAGGGTAATTTTTTTAAGTATTAGGCCTTTTTTTAAAATCATTTGGATTACATTGCACTTTCAGGATTTTAAAAGTGCGGCGATTGGGGAAAAAAAAAAATTGAACTTGGTCCCAAGAAAGCCAAACTGTTTATAAATATTGATAAAATGTTTAATATTTCTCAATCGTCTCCTGACAAAACTTGTTACGATGGAAAAATCTTGCCATGTGCAACATGTTTCAACCGCAAATGAGTTTTTATTTTTGGAAATCCCAATTCAAAGTGTGGCGGGAAATGTAATCCAAACAATTAAATAAAAAAAGCCTTATCACCCAAAAGTACAATGAAATTGGGAAAATGATCGACTGATATTGGTCCCCACTGTTTTTTAATTGAGGAGCAAACCTAAAAATATGTCGATCGCGCATGCGCCATGTTTTGAGCATTTACGGTATGTCACTGTGTCGCTTTGATAAAATGTAACTTTTCTTTGGACACTGTATGAAGAATTTCAAAGCATATCCGAAATTAACCAAAAGTATAGAAAAACGGGCCCCGCTCAATATATATGTCGTCGTGTTAAATTGAATTAGGCGCAGGTTGGCTTCTGTCTAGTGTCTATCCGGCCACTGAAATCTTCTTTTCTGTCAGCGACTTAATGAAAAGACAGCGACGACCTTCCCATCCCATCCCTCCCGACTCCTCCAACCTCCTCAGTTTGTTCCTCCATCAGCCTCAGCAGGAGCTGGTTTTCCTTAGTCTAAAACTCGACCACAGTTCCTCTCATCTAATGAACGGGCCGTCACCGGCGAAAACGTCTCCGTCTGCCGGACTGACATACAATTTTGCTTAACTTAAGGCCATTTGGATTACATTGCATTGGCAAGATTCTCAAAGTGCAGCGATTGAAAAAGCAAAAACAAAATAAATACCTGAACTTTGCCCATAGAAAGCCAAACTGTTCGTAAATATCCATAAAGTTTAGATTTTTGCCTATTAACTTCTGACGAACTGCTAAATGATTTTTTGTTTGTGAAATCCTGATTTCAAAATGCGGCGGGAAATGTAACCCAAACAATTACATAAAAAAGCCTAAGTGGAAAGAGGTAGACTGACCAGTGAGGAAAGGACAAAATTGCTGGCTGAATAACCAACTAAGTGTTGAGTTTGGTCACAACTTCTAGAATGAATGATGTTACGGCGTTGAAAAGTTCCACATAACTGTCTTTACTGCTTCAAACAAGTACCGTATGTACTCGAATTCAAACATCCTGTGCCAAGACAAAATTTTGACAGGGAACTTTTGGAAAGGTACCAAGACCGAATTTCTTTTAAAAAATCATAAAACCAAAATAAAATTGTCGATAAACATGAAATTTATGCAGAAATTGACATGTATTAAGAGATTAAATTTCATAAGAAGTTCCATTTCATGATTAGAAAACTTTCTTTACAAGATATTGACAAAGAGTTACTATCAACAAGCGTTAAAACAATATCGCTTAATTAATTTTGTCTCGGAATTGAAGGGGAATTAATTAATTAGAGAAAGTGTCCCAAATATGGTATTTGAAAACTTGGGTGTGAATGATGCTGAGCCGTCATGATTTATCGTGATGTAGCAAACGTTTTGTAGTGAACACTGGATCAGGTCACCCTCCCTTAGAAAACACAAGACAATGACGACTTCACTGTATTGACGTGACTGACATTTTGCGAGGTTTGCGAAAAAAAGAAGAGGAAGAAAAAAACCCAACTGAAATCACCAGATTCAATGTCAGCTGCAAACGCTGCGTTGTTGAGTAACTCGGCATCGTTACGTTTGTGACTGAAGTAGAATCTGGTGATTTCCTGTCACGTATTTTCTTAGCGCACCATTAGAGTTCAAATTGTCACTTTTTAAAACCTACACGTACAGGACGCAGAAAAACGTGTAGCAGAACCTCGCTATTTTGCACCTTCCTGAATGAAACCTTTAGCATCCGGCTTTAACCACGAATAGAAAGTATTAAATTAACTTCGTTCGCATCTATTTTATACTCCATCGTGATTTTAATTGAGAGAGCGATATTTAGATAGAGAATCAGCCAGACAATAATAAGCTAATAGGATTATTTTGAGGCTAACAAACAGGATGAGGGAGAGTCCCAGGGGTAGAAATAGAGATAGGAGTAGCATAATGCATCGCGGGGATGGCCTTGTTAATTGCTTGGATTACATGCCATAGATGAGGGATGGAAAAATGTGAAAATAGCAACTGAACTACATATGCATACTTAGTTTCAACCACATACAATTCGGCATGATTTTCCCCACTCGGCCAATTTTTTACCACTAAAGTTTTCTTTCAATTTCGTTTAAAAAAACCCCCAAAAAACCGATTGCTAATGTAATCCACCAAATTTTAACGTACACATACGTGGGCTATCAAGGGGTACTTGGTGATAGTAGGATAGAATGTAAAATGTATCCGATTTATGCTAGTACATGTACATTTTGTCTCAAACTGTGTCCAGAATTGTTCCAAGATTACAAGCCTTAGGTGCACGTTTTCTTTAATGTTTCAATGTGCTTTAATGTGGAGAGAGTAGGAACTGTCCTTATGTATTGTACGTAGGGTTGCCACCACTAGTAATTTTCACTCGTCGACTAGTCGAGTACTAATAGTCATTGACTAGTCGATTAGTCGAAGGTTTCCTAAATGTCCCTCAAAGCGAAACATATTCACTTCATTACACACCCAATTGTTGTTACACATAACTATTTACCTGCATAATTATGTATTTGCAGGCTACATGGAAGAATGGTTTTAAAAAGTGTATTCTTTTATCACTATTAAAGTGTATACACTACAATATATAACAAATCTTTAAATTTGTGCATTTAATTTCATTGATTCATTTTGATTTTTTCGACAAATTGACTAGTGAAATCATAGTCAACTAGTCATCACTAAAGTCGATTAGTCGCACTAGTCGTGACAACCCTAATTGTACGGTGCACGAAATAAGGAAAAGTTCATGTTGCCAACAGGGCCAGTTTTATTTTGTTTTTATTTTTACTTTTTGGCTCATTTGGCATAATTACCAAAGAACCTACAGAATCATGAATTGTCCGTCATTGTTGTTGTCGTCATCATCAGCATTGGCTGCAGCGTTGTCTGTGCACAGCTACCCTGAGCACACTATTGACCATAGAGACTCGTATCTTACACCTATGCACTATCTCAAAGCTTAGCAAACGTTATGTTACTGTGACCATTATTCTCAAATTGGCAGCCATATTTTATTCTTTGAACCTTTCTCCTGGACATGCAATTGATGATACAAACTTCATATTTGGCAGCCTTTTGCATCTGTGCACCCTCTTTATTTCCTGTAAAAATAATATTGATACCACCAATATTTGCAGTTTGGCAGTCATATATGTGTTTTCATGGGTCACTTAGTTGGGATTTGATCTTTGTATCCATGTAATACTGTGATATGATAATGCCAAATGAGCTCAGGTCCATCTGGACCTATTTTTTGTTTTTAATTTAGGTTGCACACTGGAACGCTAATTTACCACCCTCCATTTTTATGTCGCAAAAATTGCATTATAAATTGAACGTTGAGTTTGCAATTTTAAGTAAGGGATTGGCCTGCAGAAACAGTGCAAAGAAGTGTTTTCTTGCCTGAGCAGGTTTTCGGTCACCATGGCGACAGGACAAGTCCTTATTTTGTGCACTGGTTGTGTACCGTTACGTTTGTTTTGGACGTTGTTAATGTTACACGGTTTTCAGTGTAAGCTTGGAAGTGAGACGGCCAGCATCAGCAGCATCAGCAGCACGGACGAATCGTTCCGGTGGCACGGGCATCTCGGCCACCCCCTGCACGCCCCCGGCCCGGGAGGAGGGGGCGTCCACCACGCACCGACGCACCAGGCCTACACCTCACCTCCGAACTACATGGCGCCTCACCCTGCCGCACGCCAGTCCAGCCAGCAGAGTATAGATGGCAGCACCACCATGTACAACCACGGACAGCAGGCCTCGCTAGATGGCAGCAGGAGCATTCCCGCGCAATCCATGTCGTTGTCGGCGCACTCGTTAACTGGACCGGGCGGAGTCGGGGAGCGCGGGATGGAGCCGCCCCCTCAACACGAGGAACCCGAAAGCGATGCAGAGAGCAAAATGAGTGGATCCCAACTCGTGGACTCATGCCTGTAAGTATTGAGCTGTACAGACATACAAACACACTGACAGAGGTGGCAGCTACTACTTACTCACCACTTGATAATTTTGAACTTTCGTCTGAATGTTTCGAAAGTACTAATATAATAACACTCGTTTTGTGAGCTGGTTGCAAACCCATGATGGCTATAAGCATGGCGTTAAATGATGTTAAATGTAAGGGTATTGTATTTGTATACCGCTCATTGAACTCGTTCGCATGTCGACTTAAATGACAGACTTACCTCACCATGCCAACGTGTAAAATTGGTACCTGGCGAATGTGGAGAGGGTACGGAGCAACATAAGGAATGAATTTAAGCGGACATGTCTCGTCATCTCAAGGTGATGACTCGCACCAGAGTTGGGTGTCTTCTTAGAAGCTTTGTACATTAGATGGAGCGCTATACAAATACAATAGCTGTAACTTGACACAGCTAAAACATGCTTCTGCTGTGCATGGTTTTCATGTTGAATTAAATTACTTTTATTAATAAGTGTGTAGATAGACTTATTTTAGTTTATTATGTTTAATTTCAATACATTTCTTGTTATTTGTATATGATATTTGAATCAGCCAGCGACCAACTTCGTAAAACTTTGGTTTGGTGCTCCGTCAAGAGCATTCTTGGCAAAGGGGTCCACAGAGATCAGAAGAAGAAACATCAGGTCGGGCGGCCCCTGTTTTACAGTACAAATATGCAGGCGTTGACATTAACAAAATTTTACGTTCGCCAAAATGATGGACAAATTTCCAGTGTTATCCATTAATTATGGATTTTCATTGGTTGTGCTGTGTAGGTTTAATGAGAAAATTCGTAACTTTTGTCCGCCTTTTTGACGAACACTTTTTGAAAATCGTCCGTCATTTTCAATTTTTTCCCCTTTTTACCGGAAAGAAAGACTTTAAAGGTTGAGGCCTGAATATGTGTCTTCGAAATTGGCTGGAACTGGTATCAAAGTCCATTCTTTTTCAGCGACGAGAACCATGAATTTATGTTTTCATGTGGATCAATTCCGAGGCGCTATGTACCACTGGGACACGACAATAGCAATAAGTTATCTGTGTTTCCCCGACATTTGTAAATACAGCACTGGCCATTTGTAAGCAATATTATGTTATATAACGTATGTGTTTTTATGGTAGCGAAGTTGAGTTACGCGTTTAACGTCACTTAATACTCGTAAGAAGATTTTTGAAATCACAAGATTCCTCCTCAGCAACGGACGTAACACTGCCGAGTAACTCAACAGAGATGTTTGTTGAATGCAGATGAAGAATCTGGTGATTTCTTTTGATGTGTTTCTTACTGCAACATTACAGTTAAAAGGGGAATTTTAAAAAAAAAACCCAACTTGTACGTAAAAGACGAAGAAAAACGTGTAACGTAACCTCGACGTTATTAGCGTGGTTTGCTGTCGCTATGAAGTTGTATGGTACAAGATGGTAGAGAGATAGATTTTCTGTGTCGTTCAAAGGTCTTCATTCATGTCCAACCGTAGACGGGCCTATATATAGAAAGAACGTGGGCGGAACAAGGCATTAGATAATTGTTGAGGTGTTTTGTTTAGTAAAAACAGACAAAGAAGGTTAACGACTTGAATCTGTTTAGTTGTCTTGCGCCAATCCACCTTTGTACACGAGGTTGGACGTTCACTTATGCCTAAAATTACGCATGCTAAAAATCATGCATGTACAGTATAATGTACATACACATGAACATCCTCACCCTAATACTATCACTCATCTGACTTACAGTCAGCAAAATAAAGGAATAAACAAATAACAAGACAGATGACCTGTCGGTGCACAAAGGCCCATGCCGTAGTGGTTTACCAACAGTTTGCGGACGAACTGTTTAAATGTCCCCACTGGATGGCTTCAGACCAAAGTGACCCCCTTAAGCTCAGCTTACTATTACATAACAGGAGGAGAAAACCACAGACCCTTGTTGTCGATACAGAGAGCCTCGCCGGACATTCGGCTAAGAAATAAAAAAAAATTGTGGGCTGTCATGGAGCAAACAATACAACATCCTCTGCCTATCTTTCCCCATCCCTCCCTCCTCCCACCCTCCCCGCCCCCGGGACCGCAATGAAATATTCATGGCCTGCGTCTCTGTCTGCCATTATAACACAGATATTGTCGGGCTGACTGCCCTATATTGGTAGCATATTGAAAGTCAAGCCTTTCCCCAGTCTTGTCATCCTGTATGTATTTACCGAGACACTTTCAATTTTGTCTGAATCCAATTTCTGTACGGAGAGCTTATGGTAAACATGAAATGAATTATGTAATAGGCAAAAGTTACAGAGATGATGTATACTCTGGAAAGTTTTGGTAAATAGTAGGAAAGGAAAATAGGTTATGATAAATTTTGTTGGACTTGGTAATCATGCCAATATTGTCTTTTTAAACTAGACACGGTCGTTCTGGGAGATGTTGGTGTCCTCTTTTGGGAACTTCCCCTGGGAAGGCAAACACGCAGCAAAAACGCTTCAGAGTGGTTGGTTTGCCTTCTCTGATTGTAGTTTATGACCGTTTTCGGTAATCTATCTGGTATTCAACGAAAGGGACAAAGGAGACATTAATGATGCTGGGTTCGGGTCCCTCTAGTGACGACTCGTTGCTGCTAGCATAAATATGAGAAGTGTGGCTGCCTGCTTATCACAACCCTGCATATCGCTCATACAGAAGGAGACACCTCTCGTACTGTGTTAAGTGTGATGGCCTGCCGATATGGAGCAGGACACATTTGGGCACAAGCCCACCCAAATCCTGAGATAGTATCGGAATTGTGTAAGTTCCCTCCTGGGGTTGAAAGTTTGTATTCTGTCACCTCCGATCTATTCGACAATAGGTTTTTGTTGATTTCAGGCATGAGCCAATTCAAATTTTGTTTCAAGTACCTTGAGCGAAAAAGAAGAAGAAAAAAATGTGTAAGGCGGTTAGGCATCGTTTTAAAAAGTTAAATTATCGCAGGAAGGTTGCAGTAAGCTGTTGATTTAAGACTTTAACATTGTAAATCGTGTGGATTGTCGCATTACATGATCACCAGGAGAACCCTTGACGGTGTAATTTTGCCTCGTAGATTCTCCGGTATATCACAAGGAGCTTCAACAGCTTTGGTACCTCAGTCCCGGTAAGCACCTCCCGCAACACGAGATTTATCCTTTACACTGCCTACACGATGTAGATGAAAATAAATGTTATGAAACATTTTCGCTTCATGTTGTAATGTCTGTAGAAAAGTACATGTGATTTTACGTAACAGTACTTTGGAAACAGAGGTGCCGCCTCTTCTTGTTTAAACTGGAATTCTGGTTTTTAGATATAAGAAAATGTTCTTTCCGGTTTTATTTCAGAATAAAATTGATCAATGTAGGATGCTTTCGGTGGCAATATTTCTTATCTCCAGTTTGTGTCTGGGAGATGTTGGTGGCATCAGTATAAAAGGCAAAGTGCAACGAATAGTAATGAAGTTGTATGACAAGAAAACAGTGGATTCCTGATTGCAGATTTGTTCTGTATCATATCAAGGTGTAAAATTGGGATTGGCAAGCAGACCCCCCAAAACAAGTTTAGAGTGGTTTGTTTGTCTTCTAATCCCACCAAAACACCCATGGGCAGTTACCCTAAGTCAGGAACAGAGGGTACCAGTAGCCCCATAAAAACGATGTTACAAAATCTTAGGTTAGTTTCCACATTTAGGTGACTCCAAGGAGTTTACTTTGCTTACGGTATTTGATAATTATTAATTCGTCAGCGCACTAATTATGATTACTGAAGCAGCATCAAGTAAAAGCACTCCATTCGTGCGACGAATCGCTCGTGATTTAGAGAGAGTGGGTAAATTACTAATTAGTCGACAGGTCCTGTCACCGTATCCTTTTACAATGTAGAGGAAGCCCTCACATCATAGACTTTGTGGTTTCGTTATTTAGATAATATTTCCTGCCGCACTTTGAAATTTCAAAAAGAAAATAAAAACGGGGATGGGTGAAATTTCAAAAAGAAAAGAAAAACCCACCCAGGTGTAGAGGGAAATATTGTTGCATTGGTTGCATCGTTCAAAATCAGTCGGAAAAATTTTATTTGTGAACATTCAAATTTTGGGGTTTTTTCGATAACAGTAGTCGTGCCATGTAATTCAAACGATTAAACAAAAATGGCTGATATCATGCTGCTGCCACCCTGTTTACAGCTTCTTTACATGACGAGTTTAAATTCCGATTAGATTGTTAAGGGACAAAGATTCTGCAGTCTTTACATGATGTAGATTGTCATAAGGCCAGACTTTCTTATTTGTTGGATTACATTTCCCTTTACCTTTAAAAATACGACCTCTTGTTTCCGCAGTTACCACCAGCAACAGTGCCAAATGCGGTTTAACTTTCCAGCCAGGAACCCACCTGAGAACTCACCCAACCTTTGTGCGTGTTATCTCAAGTGAGCCATTACCACAATCAGATGTCGCTCTGAATTCCCACACAGGGCCTTCCTTTCTTGCCTTCTCACATAAAGCTGGTACTAATTTTACACCTTGGCCTGAACTTCACGAACTTGTCACAAAAAGCCTACATATTATTGTAGTGAGTTTTAATTTAAAAAGTGTAATATGCAGTGAAGCCATTTTAAAATATTTTTTCCGATCGGTGATATGCGGAAAATGAAACCTTATACAAGGCCTAAAGGGACGAGGATGCTGCCGTCTCAACACAATGTAGATTGCCATAATAATGATGTAACGGCTTCATGTTAAATAGGGATACACAGTGCGACAGTCGACAGGCAATACATCAGCGGGATATGTCGAAGCCCTTTATTTTTAACCACGAAACATTTAAAGCTGGGCGTCAAATATTTATAGGAACACCGTGTGATATTTCTATCAAGGATCGACCAAGCCCGGTCCAGCATTTGAATATATAATGCCTTTCGTTAAAGATGGGCATGAAATATTTATGAGAAATTGTGAAATATTGTCAGGGAACATTACCTGTTATGCAAATCTGACATCAGAATTTCAGCTTTAAACTGCAAAATAATGATGGAAGTGTTCTCTTCCACAATGTCAGGACTGGAGAAAAATTGCCGTCTTGTACCCGGAATTCCTCTTTAAGTGCGGTGCTAGGTTCCTTGGCTGGAAACATCACATTAGGCCTTATTTATTTTAGTGTTTGGGTTACATTTCCCGCCGCAGCTTGGTAACAAACAAACCAACAATCTGAAGCAGTTGTCACACACAGCAAGTATTGCCATCTCGAACACCTTCAGAATTTTTTTCGCAAGTCGATAGGAAACTGATCCTAAAATTTCATCAATTTTTTGGGACCAAGCTGAAATTTTTTGGCTCATTTGGCATAATTGTCAAAGAGCCTACAGAATCATGAATTGTCCATCGTCCGTCCTCGTTATTGTTGTCATTGTCGTCATTGGCATTGTTGTGGTTGTCTGTGCACAGCTACCCTGAGCACACTATTGATCACAGAGACTTCATATCTTACACAAATATGCAGCTACATCCTATCTCAAAGCCTAGCAAAAATTATGTTGCTGTGACCTTTACTCTCAAATTGGCAGCCATATTTGTTTTTTTCTTTGACCCTTACTCCTAGACAGACAGTTAATGATACAGACTTCATATTTTGCAGTCTTATACAACTAAATATCCCTCTTTATTTTTTGTAAAAAATTGTGTTGAGGTCACCTATATTTCCAGTTTGGCAGCCATATTTGTGGGGTTTTTTTTTCAATGACCACATATTTGAGATTTGATCTTAGACACTTTATTTGTATCTATGCAATATTGTGCCCTATATTGTCTTAGTTTATGATAATGCCAAATGGGCTCAGGTCCATCTGAACCTATTTTTAAATTTGTCTGCATATTTGCTCAATGTTGTGGTGGAATTAGGAATGTAAAACACTGCTTTCTTTTTAGTACAGCTGAAAGCATTCACCATGTAAGCGTCGGCATTGGCGTGGTAAACAGTTACAACTACAAGCTTTCAAACCATATAAATTGTCTATTCTGACATCACAGTTGCATCGGGCATCATGAAACATGTTGATTTGATGGGTCACACACCCACAGATGTCATTAAGCGCCGACCACTGACCAAATGGTCGGCAACTTTCAGGACTTTGGTCGGCAACTTTTTCAGAAATTTCTTTTAAATTTTTGGAAGGAATTTTTTGCTTTAAAAATAGGACATGTTTTATCAACTATTACTTGAAATAGGTGGGAGAATGCTTCACAGAGTATCTAAAACCCTTCAACTACCAAGGCGCGGCCCATGCTCATGGTCGGCAACTATTCGCTTTTGGTCGGCAGCTCACAAAGATAATGACATCTGTGCACACCTATGTTTACTTGAAGAATAAACAAGAAATTTCACTTTTTGTTTGAGGAAAATTTTGACGTGTGCAGTTTTGATGCAAGGATTTGCTTCAAAACTTGAGAACAGACATTCTTTTGTCCATGTGATTCTAACAAGGAGTCACAACCCCATACTTGCATCAAAACTGCACACATCAAAATTTTGCTCAAATGGAAAAGGTTAAATTTCTCACTTATTTTTAAAGTAAAAAGGTGTGTGCCCCATCAAATCAACATGTTTCGTGATGCCCGATGCAACTGTGATGTCAGAATAGACAATTCATATGGTTTGAAAGCTTGTAGCAACATTTTGTCCCATAACTTATAATACATTCATTTCACAACCTGAAAAAAAGGTTGTTGCAGGTCAGCTCAAACACATGGACAAAGCTGCATAAACAATTTTTTTTTAAATTTGAAATTGCACATTTTTGGCTCATTTGGCTTAATTGCCAAAGAGCCTACAGAATCATGAATTGTCCGTTGTCCGTCATTGTTGGTGTTGGCATTGTCTGTGCACACTCACCCTGAGTACACTATTGATCACAGAGACTTCATATCTTACACACATATGCACCTATGTCCTATCTCAAAGCCTAGCAAAAGTTATGTTGCTGTGACCATTATTCT
>JBCAUI010324074.1:0-15261 GCA_038406195.1 Haplosyllis anthogorgicola | reverse complement strand
CCCCCCCCCCCCCCCCCCCCCCCCCCCCCTCCCCCCCCCCCCCCCCCCCCCCCCCCCCCCCCCCCCCCCCCCCCTCCTCCCCCCCCCTCCCACGCCCCGTCCAAGTCAGACCTGATGATAGTTGAAGACTATAAGCCTTTGGTTTAATTAAAAAGTTCTCCAAGCTTACCTCTCGATAGGTCCGTCTGTACCACACGGCATTTACCGCCATGTAGGACATGAGGAGCGCGAGGCAGCACGTGAGTCTCTGCGCGCGCGTGAAGTTACTGTAGGATGGGCGTGTGAGGGACGAGAACCACAGGTGGTAGTCCGTGAAGTACTGAGTACCCTTCGCCTTGAACACCTGCAAATATGTCCAGGAAAGTTCATGAGAAAATAAAGATGAAAGAAACTTTTATGATACATGAAATTAAAAAATCAGCGCGTCTTCATAAGATAAACGCACCGACCTTAAAGCACCGACGGTAACGATGTAATCTTAAGCCAATGAGGCTAACGCTCACGGGAAACTCAACGCATGCTAAACACACCAATGTAAGTCTGTGTTTAGTTTATGAAGACGCGCTGTATGTTAGTGAGACGGTATTTGTCGGAAGAAATTTATTGGCGGGGGGGGGGGGGGCATGTTGGAGGGAGGACAGACACCGCACGGAATTCTATTGTCGCAAATTTAAATCAATTTCAGGATGTTGAAAATTGCGTGCATTTTCCTTTTATTGTTGCAAAACCTGGCACTGCACCGGTACAGCCATTCATATCTCCGAAATGCACGCAATTAATACACGAAATAAATCAAGAGTAAAGAGTTGAGTACACAGTGCTTTCATTTTATTGTCACCATAAACGGACCCTGAGAACTTTTTTTATCATGCTGGTGAGGCCTTTTTTGTAATCATTTGGATTACATTGCACTAGCAGGATTTTTAAAGTGCAGCCATCGGATTTTTTTAAAATTTAACTTGGTCTTTAAAAAGCCAAACTGTTTATAAATATCGATGATTTTTTTCCCAATGGACTCAAGACGAAACTTGTCGACATATTTGAGGTGGCAATATTGACCATGCGTGACATGTTTCACCTACTATTTGACTTTTTTTGGGGGAAATCCGGATTTCAAAGTGCGGCAGGAAATGTAATCCAAACAACTAAATGAAAAGGCCTTACATGGAAAGTTATGAGTAATTTGGCTATAAATAAAACCTGTACCGAAATAACCAGGTGGCAGACATGTCGACTCCTGCGCATGGGAAGAATACGTAATGAAATGTGTGGGGCCACTTCGGTAAAGGGGTCATTTCGTCCCAAATACTTGCAATTGGGAGTCCGCTGTGCGTCCCATCAGTTAACACAACATGAATAATCAACACTCCAATCCTAAGGAATATATGCGATAAGCATGCATGGCGTTATGCTGGCTTATTACCTAACGCTACTCTTTAGGCGTTTGTTAATAAACCAACATAACGCTCAACGCATCAATTTCTTGGAATTGGATGGGTTAAAGTTTGAGTGCTGCGTTAATTTTACGAAAACGAGCTATATATTCCAGCCGGGAAACAGAGGGCATCTCGAGAAATCAGCGGGTTCTGAAACCAACAGAATTTCCCGAAGTACATGTCTTCCCACACTGTTAAATCACCGCCTTTTCATTTCTTCCAATAGGGATAAAGAGATAGTACAGTACTAAGTGTAGAGAGTGAAGTTTTGGGTTGGTTTTCTTTGGGGCTGACTTTGAGAGAAAGGAAGTTTAAGAATATCTCGAATTTACCGTATCTTGCAATTTACTGTTGGGAGGCGGCGTTTATTTTTATGATAAACCACACAAATTACAGCAACAGAAGCATCCGATATTTTCCCTGGACTTTTCTCTTTTTACTTGGACGACGTGACAAGGGCTGTAGCTGCCGAAAAGGTTCCCTGCCGAAGTGACTGCTTGATCAGTGCACTTGAGTCATAAGAAGAGTGACTCATTCGGACAATTCTGTACCAAGAAACGGATTTTATGTTTGTGTGATAATTTGAATAAAGATTGGTTTCAACGTAATGATTTAGCTTAGTTATCGATTCCCGCCACAAGGCGCCAACTAGTGGTGTCCGGAAGTGATGTCTTACATGCAGCGTGTGCATGACATGACCACATAAATCATATAAAATAAAGTGTGCATGAGCTGCACCTCAGAAGGAATTCAGCAATTGAGGGGTTCACAACTATGTTCTGATTGCCTCAGGTAAATAAAGTAATTCAGTAATATAGCATTAATGATTCAGTAGCTTAGTATCAACAATTGCACAAGTAAATCATGTATCAGTAAAGTAGAATATATTTAGTAGCTATAACACAGTGGCAATATCAATTTCACATTAATTGGTAACTCTGCAGAATGACTGTCTACAATAACGTTGCTAATTTCATATTATAGGGTTTTACTCCTGGATTGATGTTTTAAGGTTTCCAGTTGAGCTATTATCAATAAATCAGCATTCACATCGTCAAATCACTGTCTTGCTAGACCTCTTTGTCCAGTGCGTTTCAACCAATAAACATTCGTCGCGAAATACAGATATGCCGCCCGAACGACGTCTGACATTTGATACAAACTAACAAGTGGGATAAGTTATTGTAAACAATCTTAAAATTCAATCAACACAAATTTCAATTTGAAAAGTATTCAACATATGATAATTTGTTTTCATCTCGTCTTTGATTTTATTTAACTTTTATTTAGCCGTGCATTTCTAATCTAATCTAGTGTGCAAAGACGCCACCGCCGCCGATGACGGACGACGACGGACAACGGACGACGGAAAAATCATGATTCTGTAGGCTCTTTGGCAATTACGACAAATGAGCCAAAAAGGCCAAGAACATCTTCCAACATTACGCATCAAAACGGTTAAGGGACAAAGTGGCGGAGATGCTATTTGTCTCGCAGTCTCTTCACTGCCATCCTTAGTGAAAGGAATCTTCTTTTTTCATGTCTTCATGGAGAAAACACGATTGTCCTTTTTGAAGCCAAACATGTAGTGGAAATGACCAAATGCAATGTCAACTAGAGGCGGTCACAATTTTAATGACGGGTCTTTGTATATCTCAAGTCACTTGAGATTCACCACTTTATATCGCTGGGGTTTTTTTTGGCTTTTCCATAGTTGCAGTTTCTCCGTGCTATGTGTTTATAGACTTTACAGCAGAAGAATTTGTTGCCAACATTCAAGGTTTTTCGAAATTCGTCTCTGCTAAAACATTTGGCAAATGTACCTAAATAGGCAAAAAATTTAAACCATTTCTGATTAGCAAACTAAAATTGATTACTCTAAAATACCAGTTTTAGTAATTGACCAAATTTTTAGGCAAAATGAACGAATAAATCTCGAAACACCTTTGTCAGGAACTTAACAACTGCGCAGCACGAACTCCTATTAATCCTGAAATAAAGATAAAATTTCACTCGTTGCTGTTTAATTTTCGATCCAGTATCTATTTAAATGGGGAAATTACCAACAAAAAAATTGTTGTTCGTTAAATTTTGCGCCATAATTTTTCCACATTGACGCATTGATAACATCCTCAAATTTTAAGGTATAAAGCTTTTAAATTCTGCTACATTTACTTCCCTATTGTTGCCCTGGAACCACACAAACCATTAGCAACAGCTTTACTCAATTGTACCTTTTCTTGCCTTTAGGAGATGAATTATGGTAAAGTATATGTGCTTTACATTAGAGGTAAACCTCCAAGCACCCATTGCTTTGGAATGGAGTTATAGACTCCTCAAGGGACATTACACATCCATGTTCCAGGTCTGTAGATGATTGATTTATACACATACTGGGGTTAAATGACTGGGAATCATGAAATCATGCCTTCCTGAATATTCCCTATAGTTACACATTGATTTTTATGTTTTAGAGATAAGCCATAATGTCCCATTAAAGTCTTACCGGTGGGCATGAAAACTATAAGGCTTCTAATTTGAATGGCTTAATATCAGCCTAGTGTTCATGCACATGGTAAGAATGCTGTTGGAGTGGATTGCTGCTAAATTGCCTTTTCTATTGTTTTGTAGAATGGCAGTGACTCCATTTTATATTGTTTCTGTTCATGTTTATCTATCACTTGTCCTATTCATGGCCTGATTTCTTTTTCCTCTGTGAAAGCTTAGTTCTATAGTAGCACTACTACTGAGAGCTTACATATTGATTTGAGTGACATGGGTCACTTGAAATGGTTCTAAGCGTAGAAAATAATCAATACCAAATGAGAGATTCACATGGAACCTACAGGGACCATTCACGGATACTGATGTCAAGATCAAATGATTACATTGACATCCAAATCCCACAATGGGCCTCTGAATGAAGAATCCCTATTCCTCAGAGATTCAGCATGAAAGGCAATTCAACCCTTTCAGAAACCCAGGTGCTGGGATTACCTTACTGAAAAGATAACACAAGTCAAGTTTGGTTTATTTTGTAAATTGCATTTGACATCTTCCTTTTTCTGCATTCAGTGACAACAAACAATTTTCATTCATAAAGTCACTTAGCAAAATGTTTTGTTCAAATAGTTTCTTGTGTTAAAAGTAATCTGTACATTTGTGCTCTGAAACATTTATTTATGTCTCTGCTTCATTCTCCATTATGTTTGTTACACTGTAATGTTTCTCACAAATGGAACCTGTTATAAATCACAAGAAACCATCTGACAACAAATATCTATTAAAGCCTGGTGGACCCAGAGAAACAACCAGTCTGTGTAAGCTTCTTCCTGTAGACCTCAGCCCTGGATCCATCCCATTCACTGTTAAAGTGTCCCTAACTAGCATCCTTCACCACCCCACAAGGCTTTTTGCTGTAGCTAGTAACTCCCCCTGCCCCACAAGATCCTACCTCAAACCCGCATCCCACAATCACCTCGTCCAACTCCCTCAACCTACAAACCAGTTACATCATGACCCTTTCAGCACAATATTTCGGACTGAAGATATGTCGTTACAATGCACTATTGCGTTTAGCTTAAAACTCTGGGGCTCCGTAATGTAAAGTTACAAAGTACATAACCTATATTTTGGTATTTGAGCGTAAAATTTAAATCCTTATTTTCATAGTTTTTGCGCATAATTACAAATGTGAATGCAAATGTAATAGCAGTTGAAAAGTAACAAGGCATGTTATTGACGTCCATAATTTAACATGGTTTGTTTCACAGAGTGAGTTTCCAATGAAAACATGCAGGTGTTGTGATGCCGAAAAACGTTTGGTTTCTAAAGATTATTCTTTCATTAATTAATTATTAAATATAAATTTACAACATAATCGAGGATACTGAAGACACAATCTTCATTTGTGTATTTTCTTTTTCTTTTTTTTTCAAAAGTCAAAACTCAAACGGTTAAATGGGAAAGTGTCAGTGATGCTGCCAAATTGAGTTTGAATGTTCTTATTTGACGGGCAGTCTCTTCAATGCCATCATTACGAAAAGAAAATCTTCCTGTGCATCTTTTCACTGGAGGAAAAAAACTTGGAATGTCTTTTTAAGTCAATAGATACAGTGGCTGGAACATTTGTAACTTAATATAATGCCAATCAGAGACAAAAATGTTGAGGCTTGTCTGAAAGAAACATCTGAGGAAATTTATTTGTATTTGTCCATCTCTTTTCAACATTTTCATTTGCTATCTTACATGACTGTAAGCTATATCATAGTCAGGTTGGGTTAAGAGAGTTCTCTTGCCTGGGATTAGAGCTATAAGTTATAAGTTGTTGTTAATAACATAATGATTCTTGTAATAGTTTTAAATAATATACTTTATTGTCTAAAACACGATGACCACAGATTGTCAAAAGGCCTCTCCTATGAAACCAACTTATAAGTAAAACTAACATCAAATGCAAGTTGGTAGACAATCTAGAGGGTACAACCTACACAATTGATATATGTTGCATCACTATGAAGTGGCTCAAGATATGAATAAGGAACCTACATAGAGGCAATCAGTGATTGATAGAAATCCTTTGGGACCATTCAGGGATACTAATGTCAAGATAAATCCAAATCCCAAAATGGGTCTCTGAATGAAGATTCCTACCACTCAGAGATTCAGCATGAAAGGCAATGCCAACCTATCAGAAACCCAGGTGCTGGGATTACCTTACTAAAACGATAACACAACTCAAATGTAATGAAGGGGATTGCATGAAGGGGATTGCTTGGTTGCTTGGATTGCTTGGTTTCTTGCATAATAGCAATTCTATATTTTGTCAGTCCATTATGGAATAACTAAATTACAAAGAAAAGCAATTAAAAGAATTCACATCCTTGAGTATTCATTTAATTATTTCTTTCTGTAGTTTTCCAGAACTATACCTTCAAGATAAAACCATGAATGTAAAATATTTAAAATTCAAATGAACATCTGCTAAAAGAGTTTGAATTAGTTCTTCTAGAGAGTAAAATCCTCTGCCATTCCTTTCTATTGTATGAGAGTCCCTAGCTGCCACCCTACTGCTCCCCCAACAGCTGTACCTGGTACCAAGCTACTCTCCCAAGTCCCCAAGGCTCCATTCTTGGCAGGGATCCCAACATTCTCCTCCTTTTTCCTTTACCAATCGGAGTAACAGTCAGTTTAACTCTTTTAGGGGATTTACTTTATTTTTTCTATTTTAGGGCTTCCAAACTATTTCCAAGTTTAGGGCTTCAATCAAAGTTGCCCTATCCGGTACTGTTTATTTTAATGTTAGTGACCTGCTGTATGTATCTTAAACTTCATGTTTTCTTAGTTTACTCTTTCCTGCTTATGACCAACCAACCAGATGTTAACATTGTAACACACATGTACAGACAAAACATATTTGATTTCATTGCTCTGATTTAATAACTTGTGTAATTTCTACACAGTTGAAACATGTTACACACTAAATTAGTTATTGCCTAAGTGGCAGTGATGCTGGCAAATTGAGTTTGAATTTTTCTATTTGACTGGCAGTCTCTTCAGTGGCACATTACCTAGAAGGAAAATCTTTCAATACATGTCAAAATACAGAGGTAAAGCATGGCTGCCTATTCAAGTCAAAATGCACTAGGTTCCTGCAAGATAATTCAATATAATGAAAGAAAGTATGTTGGCAAAACATCACTGAAACTTAATTTGTGCTGAGTATGTAATGCATCAGATTTAATATAAACATTTCATGTGAAGTCTTGTAGAAGGTACGGAACCAAGGAATGCAACCTAAATAGTCAGATTGCAGAAGGTATACTTTCCTTTCATGCAAAAGCCTTGAAAAGCTGTCTTTTGAAGATAACATAAACATGTCTACTTCCAGTCTCTAATTTATGTCAACTCACAGCATCTTTACTATGGTTCAAACGGCATTTAATCACTTGCCTATTTGTGAAATATCAGTTTCAAAAAGCCTCAAGTCTTTTTTTTTGTTCTGGCTCCTTGCTGTCTAGAATCTCAGCAAGGCACTGACAAGAGTTTTCTACTGTTATATCATTTCAGGGCATAAGAGACCAGAATTATGTTACAGCACTGGGACTCTGTACTATGATTTGGAATAGATTTATAGATCCCTCAAGGGACATTACAAATCCATGTTACTGGTCTAAAAATGATTGATTTATACATATACTGGGGCTAAATCACTGACAATCATGGAATGATGCCTTCCATTACAGTTTCTATGAGGATAGATTGACGGTTAGTTTGCCTCTCTGATAAAAGCACAACTATCAGAGTGAGGTATGGGCTACCGGTAACACCTTTTTTTATAGTACTTGGATAAATGTACAATTACCACAGGGTAAAACACGGTGAGTGACTTTGTGTTTTCATCAAATGTCACCAAATTGCACAATTCATTTTGTGAATTTCAAACATACATAGATAAAGACTTAGACCAATGGAAGTTTTTCTTCTTTGTTTCGTCCACTTAGGCAGTTTAGGCAAATTGGGCATGGGAATTTAGACTACACTTAGTACATGACTGAAAATATTGACTTGCACAAAAGAATTACATGCAGTGTTGAAGAATTGAAGTCAGTCATTGACCAATATCAGTTATTTTACTGACAATATTACAGTGCACCTTGCTTAACTCGAACACGGAAAACTCGTTTTTCGGCTTAACTCGAATCTTTCCAAATACTCCTTCAGCACATTTTCTATTAAATTTTTGCTTATTTCGAATTTTTTCAGTTTCCCTTGAGGTTTGAATTAAGTTAGGTGCACTGTATGTAGTTTGTTACAGCATGATTGGTACCAATTTCATAGGAAAAAGAAACCTGCATAAACAGCCTCATGTAAGTTTTTTTTTTCTGAGCGCAAAAGGGAAAGGATTTTCCGTGGATTCTCAGCCACAGGTCAATTAAACCCATTCAAGCAGAAAGGGAAATCTAATTCCCCTAGGAGGGGCTTTAGGAGGTCCTGAAGGGAAATATAAGGATACTTATGTCAAGATCAAATGATTGCTTCGACATCAATCTCCCTACAGGGACCTCTGAAGATTTTTGCCGGGGAGATGTAACCCAAACCTATTTATTGATTCAATGAAATGCAACAATTTTTTTGTGGTGAAGGGAGTGGTTTTCAGATGGAAGAGAACTAGGGGCGAAACGAGTACCTCGGGTACCCGTCGGGTTGGGTAGGGTTAGGAAATTGATATTCGCGACCCGAGGGTAGACTAATGAATATCAATGTATTTCTTGTGTAGTACATATTTAGAAGACTTTTGTCAATGTTTGTCACAACTTTTATGAGAATCACTCTTTTTACTGAACCTCCCCACGCAGATATACATCATGTGTTACATCTATTACTTCACTCTTATTAGACTTTGTAATGAAAACATATCACGAGCAACAGTCTAATAGTGAAAACATATTACGAGCATTCAGTATTGTCTGGATGTGACGTTTTTTACTATACCAATACATCTGCCAGTCAGAACCCTCGGGTACGGGTTCTCGGGTTCCCGAGGTAGTAAATTTGGACCCGTTCGAAGCCTAAAGGGAATCAGCAGTCAAAGGTCCGCAGATGTAGGAGTTCAATTTTGTGCTGAATTACTATGTGATAAGAGTAAATGTGTTACAAGAGCGAGTGTAATGGTCATAACAGTAACAAAATAAAACGAAGATCTGGCCTGACATATTTAAGTGTTAACCTAAAGCCTGTGGTATTATCCATTTGTATGAGAAAAAACGAAATTATCAAATCCCCGGCCCAGGTGCCGCAATGACCACACTGGAAAGATAACACAATTTCAAATCTGGGTCAACTCATTCCACTGAAAGTATTTCCCCCGTCCTACCTAAAGTGAAGTTAGATTTCTACGGGTACCCGAGGGATGAGTGTAAGATCCACTTCAGCACGGATAGATAGTGTGAATCCACGGGAGATTCACCCGGGGGGATTTCCTCATCAATTCATGAGAAAGAAGAAAGATAACAGAGGAATATATAGGTGCTGATATTTAGGTCACAGCTGGCTCGGAAAACGGCCTATTTTTCAGACGTGTAACCTTGCAGATTTTGCTTTTGTCTATCGAATCAATGAAATCCCAACACAGCAGATGACGTCACAATTGCCCATCGTGTCTTTGACGTCATGTCGGCATTACTCAATCTAGCAAATTCCATTCTTGAGAAAAAACTGCTAGCAACTAACAGCGCGTATTCACAACCCTTAACGCGTGTGCAGTTACATTCTAAGGCCACTTCTTTAGCGTCAGCCTCATTGGCTTAACATTACACCGTTATGTCGGTGCGTTAAGGACTGTGCATTTACACCGTGTCTTCATAAACTAAACGCACTCTAATTTTGGTGTGTTTAGCGTGCGTTGAACTTACCTGAGCGTTAGCCTCGTTGGCTTAACATTACATTGGTAGCATCGATGCATTAAAGGCACTCCGTTAGTTTATGAAGATACGCTGTTAGGTTTGTGAAAACGCGCTGTAAGATTCACATTTCAGCAAAGGCAATAGTGATTTGTGTGGGAAAGCTCTTTCCTCTTCTTGTTGAATACATAGCGCTTACCTTGTAGAAGCCGAGTCCTCCCTCCATGACGGTTATTTCTCTCTCTATTCGTCCGTCCTCTTCGTCAACACTGAACCATTTCTCACAGTTAAAATAATAACTTCTCCCTGTGGAATAACATCATATCATTAACAATAAAATAAATAAAAACTTTCTTTAAATAAAATTAAAGATTCTGTGTATCAAGGCATTTTTCTATTAACAATTAAAGAATAAATGACTAAATTTTTCCACATAAGAACAAAGGAGCGTTTAAGGCAGGCTCTACCAGCGTTAACATACGATAATTCGCAATTGGTGGAGCCTACACCACTGAAAATACGTAGCGCCGCGATTTTCATTGCTAAAAAAACGAGAAAAATGAAAACCGCATTTTTGTGGCAATAGGTAAGTGGAACTTGTAGTTGTGTATCGGCTATAGGTTTAAGTTGTTTAAACTCAAACAAAAGAAAACAAATAGGACAGTTTACTTTATCATTGGTTCTAAATAATTGATGGGCATAAGAGTACAATCACTGTTTCAAAGCAAATACGATGGAATGTGTTGGTTGGTTGTGTCAGAATTAAACTGTGGAAAAAAGATTCACTGATAATGAAATAAAATAGGTTTGAAAATACACAGATATTTTAGTTAAAAACACACACAAATATTTGTATTGCAGTGTTTCACATTTCTCAAGAATCCAGTTATTGAACCCCCAACTCCAAAAAGAATCACTTTAACTCTGCCTCTAACTGTGTACATATTACTCGCTCACTCACTCTAATCCAGGCAGGATATTATATCAATATGTAGGGTGTATGAGAGGAAATTGCGGCGTATTTATAATGCATGGATGCACATGTTGGATTCTCTTAGGCTAATCAGCCGTACGGAGCTCAAACCACAATATAATTATCTACCGTCAGTAAACGTGAAGCCCTGTAAATCTCGACTGTCGTACAGTGGAGGATACAGCATCATGTAGAATAAGGGTCGACCATTGGGATATTGACGTGGATTAGATTTATATCAATTAATTAGTTAACCGAATAAAAGTGAAGACGTTTGAAGATGAGGATGATAGCGCGGGAGTAAGCATGCTCGACAATGGCTTTGAAAACCTATGATCAAGATTCAGCCAAAGTCCGAACTGAGGGCACCAGTGGCACAAGAATTTGACATATTTGGAAAGATCAGATTGGAACCTACACCTGCGTATTTCACTTTCTCAGTATCATGCGGTTCGGTCATCGAGTTGCCCCTTGCTCCATGAGCACTTTCCTAATGTACGTTCACGGGCTGGTTGGAGCAGGTTTGGAGTTCAATTAAAATATGTTTAGATAATGAGAACCTCTATTATTCCTTTGTTTTTAAAGATGAAAGACAAACATTTCTACAACTAACGAAACCGAATAGTTTTTTGATCTCGATTTCCGATAATATAGACCGGTTTTGGTCCTACTCCTTCTGTATGCTATTGTATTCATATTGACTTAAGACGCGAGATTCCGGAGAATAATGTTATTATCACACAGGGGCTTCCATTTATATTCTACAATGAGCGGATCACAGTGGGGCACTAACTAATTAAACGTTCACAACTTAAACGACAGCTCCATGGCCAGCTTCAGAGGGCGAAGTGATCGTCCTATTTTTTGGGGCGGGGGCATTGATATTGATGATTGATGAAACCAAACGTCATTTTTTAATTCGCCCTCTAAATTGCCATTCATTGCAATACAAATAATATGTTAAGAATAGCGTTATCCTTCCCTCACAAATTGATTATTGTGGAGAAAAATATTGGGCTTCTCTTTTGGTAAGCTAATGGAGGTTTCTTTCTCGGACGTAAGGGTGCAGCACCGGACGGGCCATAAATCCAATGCATAGTTTGTATTCTGATGTGACAGTTTATTGACAGTCCCTTATAACCTACAATGCTGGTTGAAAATTGGGATGCTACAAAATTAATTGGACATAGCCTAGCCCATTGGTTACTCATCGAATTGAATGAATCACCAACCAAAAATGTTACAAAATGGCAATCCCAACAGTGCTCCAGTAGAAAGTGAGCCTCCTGCCCAAATGTAAAAACTGATATGTAGAAAGACATGCAGACAAATGGACAGACAAACAGACTTACCCATGTTGACATCTTTAACAGTAACACGACTGAGGTACCAGCTCGGTGAGGGGCCAGAGTTGTTGTGCCACAGCTGAATCCTTAGGATCTTCCCCAGACTATCTGGTAACCTGCAAAACATAACTCACATTCGAGTTTTTCCTAATTCGTTCCTTGCAAGATCTGTCAGATCTGGTTATTTTGCTAATTTTAGTACAAATTTGAAAAAAAAATGCACCGAATATTGTTTTTTAATAGCAGTTACGATAACTGTAATTAACACACGGCTTCCTTTATATCAATTACACAATCTATCAAATCCGACAGATCTGGCAAAAACTCAATTACGAAAAACCTCGATTGCTTAATGTCGCATTTGCGGTCCAACATTTCTGGGAAATAACCAGAAAAGACCTTTTGATTTGAAGTGTTCAGAATCATACTCACATAACAATGAATGTATCTCGCGAATTTCTCTCAAACAACGGTTGTCCTGATTCACTGATAAGTTCACGTGTCTCAGACATGCCGTCCTCTCCGTGCAGAATCATGCTCACCTTGAAAAGGTAGAAGGTCAAGGTCATCACATGGTCATCAAAAGGCATTTGATACCATGCCCTTTTAATTTACTGGTCATCCTGCTTAGCTCGAAGTCACAAGTCCGAGCTAAGCAGAAGTTCGAGTTAAACGTTAATTTTACAATAGAAATTCCATTGATGGGACACTTAAAAGCTAAACACGAAGTTCGAGTTATCTGTGTTCGAGCTAAGCGGGAGTCTGAGTGAAATAATTCTCTCTTCCAAATAGTTATAAAGTTAAACAGGAAGATAAAACGTCTCAAATCTCAAGACGTCAAAATTTAACAAGGTCACTGGGAACAAAACGTTCAAGGTCAATGACCACGTGACTTACTTTAGCAGTGGTTCCGGCAGCCTTTCTAAATCCAGTTTCCATGGTGATGAGATATTTCTGGTTGTAATTTGGTGAGTTGTCTATAATGTTGACAATGGCACCTTTTTGCTGATCATGTGCATCGAGGCGTAGAGCGATAATAAGCAGTAGGATATACAGCAGGATTAGGGAAATAACTAGTGCTATGGTTACGGGGTTTTCTTGTAGGCTGCAAAACAAAATAGAAAGTACAAAATAAAGTTTATTCTTTGCTCAGAATACATGGATAACGATTATGATTTTATTTTACGATTGAGCTGAGTATTGTCTCATTTCCGGTTTTATGACCACGAGTGAAATATATAATGTGCTAAAACATGATACATGAATTGATCCTAGACACTTGTCAAATGGTACAAAATTACAAATATGGCTGTAAAATAAATAATGAAATTGATATTTTATTCATCTTTTCAGTGTCCGAGACTTTTGATTTGAGTTTGTGAAATTCAAGACCCATTTTATTCTGGTAAGTTCTTTACTGTTCCGTTGTGCTCACGAAATCGCTTTCAGTAACATAATGATGCAGGGAACATTTAACACACAAAATCATAAAGCAAGGGTTCAAATTCGTTGATGGGGAAATATTCTGGGGAACAGATATTTTAATTAATAAAACGCAAATCTTGCATTCGAATGAAAATATGTAGAATGCTTGCCGTCAACACTTTGGGTCAAAGTTAAATTTGACATGTTTGTTTTACAAAAGTAGAAAGAGACAGGCCTACTTTGGGGAGACATGTCACACACACAAATGTTACATTATTTAACTGAACATGTACAGTTTTGCTGGTATACAAATATGTATACCATTGTCACCATGGAAACACAACAAGAACCTCTAAATAAGATCAGGTTATTAATAAAATAGTAACTTATTTTCAACTGCTGTGTATAGCAGTGTCGTCGCATTGGATATAAAACGAACACCGCTCCACCTAATCTGGTTAAAGTAGTTGTACAGTTTTACGGCTAAAATGCAGCTTGCTTTGTTTTCTTTTTCATTTCATAAAACGAAACTTTAAAAAATTTAAAATCTGATAATTTACAAGAGAAACTCCACGTTGTCAAACGCAATGCCTAACATTTGTGAATCATTTCTTATCTCACTTTTCATTTCCTTTTTGTTGTCTTTTTGAAATTATTTGCACAGTATAGCTTTTCATGTAGTTGAAAGAAAACAACATTATTCCAAAGGTGAATTGTCGAGTTACAAAAATATTATATATTATGCATCAACATTTTATGCATTGAATAGTGAAAAGAGTCAAGGTGAACTCAAGGTCAAAGGAAGTCAATTGTTTGGTCAATTTGTTCTAAACACTCAGTCCTTCACCTTTGGTCTAAATATTACTTACAGATAATAAATTGCATACAACTACATGAAAACAAATAATACAGAACAAAAAAACTATTGAATTCAAGAAACACGTATTCTATGATTTTGTTCTATTTTTCTGGTGAATTTTATTTATTTAATTTTTTTTGAAGCTGAAACACAAACGAAGCAGAGTTTGCGCTAGAAGCGTTACTACGCCAAGGATAGTGCACCAAATATCCCCACAGACTTCTGGCTTGATTCATATTAGAATGTCGTCAATAATGTATTTGAAAATATATTTGCTTTTACTAACCAAACTGTACAAAAATAATACTTGTGGTGATAATGTCAGCTCTTTAATTTACTGTTTTATTTTCATGTTTTCTGCAAAAAGTAGAACGGAACAGGTTAGGGGAGCGATCATTTAATATACAAGCTGTCAAATGCGGGCATTGCCTTTGTTTATTTCAGTCTATTTTGGTCAATTTGGGCACTATTCTGTTTTTGAAGCATAACAATTATTTTCTTAAATTGTAATGTAGAAATGTAAGACGTTCCTTCTCTTGAAATTTGATACTTATAATTTAATGAGCGCTCCCAGGATGCCAATATGGTAATACAAGTAATACACTTTCATCCTTTCTAAAATACTTACATACTTTCAAAAATTGATTCATTTATTAAAACTCTTACTTAATATTAAAACAATATATGATGCAACTTTTCATACGTACCATTTAATTAATAAAAACAAACGAAATGTAGCAAATAAAAATAGGTCCAGATGGACCTGAGCTCATTTGGCATTATCATATCACAATATTACATGGATACAAAGATCAAATCC
>JBCAUI010323963.1:0-15261 GCA_038406195.1 Haplosyllis anthogorgicola | reverse complement strand
CCTGACATCTGCTTGAAATTCTGTCAACTAATGACCCCAGAGTTAAAATATTGTAAATAGAAGCCGTATCAATATGTAAGTTTATGAAAACGAGCAGTGGTAATGTACCACACGAAACTCTTTTAGAGGATGGGCGTTAAGCTTATGAAAACGAGCTGATAGACATGCAGAAAATTTTTAACAGAAACTATAGATAGGTTGAAGGTTATGTTTTTTACCGTTCAGGAAGATTTCTGAAATTGAAAACCTCTAGGAATAAAAGAATTCCACGCTGTGAAACACAGTACGTAAACAAAAAAAGAGTGTGAAACGTTTTGTTTTAAAATTGACAACATGAACTTAAGAATCTGCACAAAATGAGTAATGCATAAAATGACGTTAAAACCTGTGTGTTGTAATGCTATGTTTAAAATTGCAGAACTCAACTTGTTCACTCAAAACACTTAGAAATCTTTGGTTCTCCAGATGGAGCAGAAGTGTGCGCCAAGTTGTTTTCAAAGGAAACAATCCTATCAACTGTCAACGTGAAAAGGCTTGTAAAGTCAAGGAGTCTGTCATGAAATCGACTCTTCATATAAACGTTCTTGACGTGCGTGTTTTAATGAATTTTCTAACAGAGGTTGTTTTATCAAGCTTCTTTCATATGTATTTGATATGAAGCCTTTGCAGCATGGCATGAGTAATATCTTTGTAAGGATTTTCAACCTTTTTGTAGTAAATACTTTTCTGTTGAAGTTCTTTGACACAGAAAATGTAGACAAAGTTAAGGGAATGGTTAAGATCCTTTTGATGTTCACATTCAAATCGGGGCAAGGCATGTAGCTATGTGGCTTTGTGCAATCGTACTAAGACTACTTAGTTTTCAAAATTGTAGTGAGTTTTAATTACTCGAAAACTAGTACACTTACTAAAGGAATACACAAATGTCACTGCAATTTTAGTGCATTTCCGAGAATGGCACCTCCACATAATAGCAGTGATGTTAGATTTTTCATTATGTGCCGTCTGATCATAGTAGCATGTAATAATATACTTCAAAATACATTCTATCTTAATATTTTTCTAAACAACGACTTTAGTATTTTGCTATTAAGCTGCAATGTAACTTATTAGAAATGAAGGCCTATTGTTCATCAATAAAGTGATATGTTATATCTCTCATATAAATGCAAAATGAACAAATAAAACCAAATATCTGATATTAGCCTTAAATATTGATGAACATTTAGCAAGTTATGGGTTTTTGATGAGTGACGTATACATCATTTATAAAGTACTTCATTACAAAAAAAACCGTATCAATTGCGTACATGTGAGTGTAAGAGGGAGTTCCCATTAGGAACCGTCTTATGGTTCTGATACGATGTTGGTGTACTGAGAAAAGCAAAGAAGGTCAGATTTAATGACACCGTGAAGTAAGATAGGATTAAAACATGAAGCTTTGTTCTAGTTAAAATAAAATTTCATTCTGGATAAACGTTCGAATCATATTGATACGGCTTCTATTTAGAATTATTTGTGATGAGTGAGAGATTGAATTGACATGAAGTGCTTAGTGTTGAGATCGGTGACAACTGGGGCAGAACAGCATTGTGTTATAGGGTCATGTATCATCTTATAGGGTCACACTGCATGCATGCATTGTGTCATGCCCCTCACACCTATTCAATTGGAGCCCTATTTCCCAGGACTTTGTTTATATTTTGATTTGGTATCAGTGCATTGAGGTGTCACAGCAGGTGTCAGCATCTCCTAAGGGAAAATTCGTAAATAGAAGGCAGTATCAATATGTGTTTAAAACTAAGGAATCATAAAATAACGTTCTATACAGTTGGTTAATTGGTTGATATTTGATTGGAAATTGGTTCATAAACATAGCACATGTTTGTCTGTCTAACATCACAAAAATGCTTTATCTCGGTTATTTCAAGATGATAAGCTAAATTATGTAAACCAAAAATATAGCATTTCACATATATGGTTCAATGACATCATAATTGTGTAAATGGTTGATTTGTACATTAATTGTTATACATAAATTAATTTGGCATAAGGATAATGTAGTATGCGTTGGTTGCATAACTCTAGTTTACCGTTTTGACCTGTAAATAGACTTCAACCCTGAGAGCTAGTGACACCTTCTGCAATTCCAACCGATTTCACCTTGTAGCACCTGTGGTGGGCAAACCACTCGATAGAAGTTGTTATTACAGGCATCATGCACAGCATGTTTCACAATGCCCTCGCGAAATTACCTTCCGAGGTGAAATATTCTATTTAGAGGACGTATCCTAATGCATTATTTACATTGCTAACTTGACTAACTACGACGAAACGAAACATTGAGAAATCCATTGTTAATGTATATTTTGTATTGCAATGAAGTGGCACCACCGTCTAACCGTCTTATTTTGTAAAATGACCGTCGACCGTGTATTTCGGCTGATAAAGACTAATCACTACATCAGTACACAGAAATCGTACAATTTTGGAAACGAAGAGAGTAAAGGAGAGACCGAAAGAATTTCACGCTGTGTTCTTGTTGCGCTATTGTTAAACTTCTGATACGAATTTCGTGTTCTGTGATTGTTATTCGTTAAGCGATTTCAATCCACTTAGGATTTTCATCGTAATGAGAGATTTGACTTCATCTAATGTAAGAGATTATCCAAAACGCTTTATGTCTTATCTAAGTCTTGATGTAATTCTACTTGAATTAAGTCAAACCTCTTAAGATTCGTGACCGCTATGAACATCGAATAATCTACAAACCCATTCAACTTCAAATGACCCAATTTAAAAGCTAACCTAAAGAATACATCAGCTTAAACAAAACGTCAGCTTGAATTTTCTACATTTTCTGTTTTTGAAATAAGGAATCTCATTGGTCCCATTTTATTGTTCTTGTTAAAATAAAATTGTAAGTTTTCCCTGTCAATCAACATACAAAGACAAGGTCTTTTCTTGTGGTATATAATAGGGTAAAGAGTATGCAAGCCCAAAGCGTAATCATCCTTTTGAATTAACCATCTGTTCTCAAATAAGTGCCCTTTTGGTCCTGTGACCTTACGACCATGTTCAGGAAACACATCCCAGGATAGTTATTTTTCTTAGAGCGTATTATTAAATGGCAAAACCTGACACCTACATTGTAATGTAAAAGTCTGAACACATAAAAGGTGGCACGTAAAAGTGGCAGCCTACTGGGAAACAATAGACAGGGTGTAGGATGTCAACCTCGTAATGAAGCAACAGTCTTTAAGCAAATTCATAATGCCACTAGAAATCCCATTGACACAATGTTAAACTTTTGGACCAATATGTATCACAGTAAAGTAATTGTTTCTGAAAACAAGGATGAGAATACATACAAAATGATTTATTTTATGTCTTCTCCTCTCCATTTTATAGAAATAAGGAGAGATGTAAGGGATATTTGGTCCATAAGTTCCCATTTGCAGCAATGAAAAAAGATGACATTTTTTGCCATTTTTAACATTGTGTCAATGGGACTTTTGGTTGTCATTATGGATATAATGGATATATACAACATTACCAACTGAGGTGTCAACTCAAGGGAATGCTTCTGAAAAAAGCTTCCTTCCAAGAAAGACATTTAAGTGTTATTATCGCGACGTTTAAAGCGTATATTTGGACAAATAAGGTACAAAGCATTTGTCTGTTCATGGCTTTTAATTTTGGAAAAAATAAGATTAATACAAGGATAATTGATTTTCTGATTTTCTTTGCCATTAATTTCTGATTGAAAACTGATAACTATGTGTGGTCAGTCAACTGTTATGGCATATGATGGCATTGTATAACAAGACAGGTACAAAATTAAAGCTTATTACTGGAAAAAGGTGGGGTTAATTTAGGTTAACTATGTAATACAGGGATGTGGTAATGTAAACCACCGTGTATGATTGAACCCAATTGTTACGCCATGGCCGAAGGCAAAACTGTCTCATTACTGATGAATATAGCGATTTACAAAAGCAGAGGTTGTATACTCGTTTAGAAATATACCTTTATACACGTATGTCACTCATATAACAAGGTTCAAACTGGTTGGTCACATGTACTTGTAGGTCGAATTTAATTCTGTTGTGATTCAAACTGAAGTCGGTGATACTAGAGGTGGTCTAATAGTTAGAATGTCAATGATCGCATGCGATTTCAGTCAAGAATTTGTCGATAGCAGTACATGGAATTCGTATCAGTAGTTTAACAATAGCGCATCAAAAGCACAGCGTGAAATTCTTTCGTTCTCTCCTTTGTTCTCTTCGTTTCCAAAATGATACGATTTCAGTTTACTGTCAAAGAAAAATTGAAAGATAGTTACATTTACAAAACATTCAAAAATGAACAAGGGTAACTAGGTGAAATTTTGATCTCATTTGCACTCTTTGACATTTATATGCTTTCTAATTATCTCCTAACAATCTTATCTTGTAGTAGTTCAGCAGCATGGTGCGACATTTAATGTTTATTTACAGATATAGATTATCAGCTTTTCCTTGCATGAATATTGTATTTCTACTTTCACTGGCATTTATACTCTGTGCTAATTAACTAATAATGGATTTGTCCTTGTCACTGTCATGATTTTCAAACCTTTCTAGCCAGTATTTCCATTTTGATACAAATATCAATAAAAGATAAGAGAATTCCAAACAAACAACTTCAATTCGAAAATAGATCTACATGCGCTTGTCCATATTTATATACGCAAAAATGTATTGTTTTGGTATGTAACATTTTTAGAAGTTAAAAACCTTGAGAGCAATGTAAACATGTCTGCATCGGCTACTCCAATATTTTCCATTTGCTGAAAATCAGTTTGCTTATTACTTAATGCTAGAAAACAAGATATTCAAAGTTAATGAAAATGGGTGTATCACAATTCTGCTTCAAGCTTCCTACGGAATTTGGTGCAATTATCCAGGTCAATGTACAGCTCCTGGAAGTTTTCGATTACTTCAGGAACTTTTGGACTTGACCAAAAAATAAGGGTTCATCTTTAGTATTGATAAAAATAAAAAAAGTAAACGAAGTGTTAAGCGGACAGTAAGCTTTCTTGATTATTATGACCAATTATCTATTAACAGTTATAATTGTATCTATTGAACAACATCATTAGTCTATCGCGCATGCGTTGGTAGACTTCTTTGATGGGTAACCTAAAACTTCCATGAGCTCAAAAAAAGCACTGGGAACCAGGTAGGAAAAGCCAGGATGCATTGCTGTGAACTCTGTTCAAACTTGTTCACTCTTCCAGCGATAGGCTCTTTAGCCGCCAGGATAATTCTCGTTGTTATTTCAGATGTCGAGCTGTCATCCCTCAAATTTATAAAAAAAAAACAAAAACATCCGATAAATGTTTTAGTTTGGACAAGCTTGATGATGAAATTCTATTGCATGAATTGCTCGACCGAAACATCTCGAAATGAGCGAATAGCTTCATGCTGTCCCACGACATCTAATGCTGTCCCATAACTTCTATTGTTTCCAAATTCTATGCTATGATATTAGTGTGAACAAAAACACAAAACACAATTCGATTATTCCAAAATTGAGAGAATTTACTTTTTCCTCAAGGAGTGAAATTTTATTGTTCATAAAACCACTTTCCAAGCTGTTAGTTAAGTAAATTTGGGGATATCTTGTGCAACTATGAAAATGTCCTGATCTATTGAATATGCTGATCACAAACAAATGCTTAATGCATTCCCTTTGTTTTATAATAATTAAATTGATATATAAGGCACGTTATATTACAGTCACGTTCCACTAAAAGTAAAGGAGTTACAATTGTCAATCGCAGCTTCTCTCTCAATAACCGTAAGTGAAGCTGGTCATTTGTAAAGTGTGCGTAGCAAGGCTAGCATTGTTAAAGCGACAATTCGCCAAGGTTAATGTGTAGTAGCTTTTCAAATGATTTGCAGTCATTTCAGTACATTGAAAATAAAGAATGAACTTCTTTTCATATCATTTCAAATCCTCTTAAAATTCTGGACCTGACCTTAAGTTGTTTTTGTTTTTTTTCTTTGCGCCAAACATACCTACTGTTTTCATGTATGAATTAAATTTGTAAACACGGACTTTAAGATCCAGTTTCTCATTTTGCACAGTGAACTAGTATACTTGTACTAAAGGCCAATATCGCTTTTCTAATTACCAGCATCTTAAACTACACACATTCATCAAAAACTGCACAATAGTGTAATACAGTACTATCAGCAAAATTTAACTGTAATTTTTTTCTTCAAAGTATTATTCTAAATGAAGGTTCAGTTACTACTATTAATTGATAATTGCTTTACTGAAAATATACAACACATCAGTTGGTAAACACTTGTACACATATAAATTTTAGTCGCAATTGCGTTTCATAATTATATATGTCATGCCAGAACTACTCTATTACTGTCTTAATTAAATTGATTTTATTGTAATGAGAAACAAACTATAATTTATCAAGTTAAAGCATTTTAAAATTCGATATACGATGTATCGAACACCGGTTCAGAGTCGCTTCTTTGGGGAAACACCGCCATCTCAGAGACCAGTTTCAAACAGAAATTCAGCTGTAGTTTCGATTAGTCGATATTTGAAACCCGTGATTGATTCTGTTCCTTGTGATATGATCTTATTCTTAAGCAAATTGCCCATGGCATAAAGATCCATTCTCTTCCACTCCAGGATGTCCCATCCATGTTTAAGCAGTCCATTCACTCCACAGTGAGTAATCTATGCTTTTAAAGAAGAAGGAGCTTCATCATCGTCCCACGAGCTTAATCGAATCAATGGTTCATTGTTCCATAATTAATCGTACAAAGCAAATGGATTTAAATCTTCCTCCTTCGACTGGAGGATGGAACGAGAACCATAACGCTCCCTTTCAACTACCCGTTTAAACTTTTCATATTTCTTTGCGTGATGTTCATTATTTGAAGTAGTCCTTATAGATGGCGTGTATGTCACATACACAGCCTTAGAGAGCCCACCATTATTCAGCTTGTACAGCAGGCTGTTGACACCCACAAACAGTCTAGTCCAGCTGATTTGACTGGTGAAACAAACTGTCTTAGGGTCATTTTCGGGTCAAGTGATTGCCCTCTCCCGGACCCTACTTTGGGTCCCAGGTCTATATTTGAAGATGCGTGCTACCGTCATTTAAAAGATTTTTTAAAAGCATTTCATGCATTTCTGTGGTCACAATTTCACAGCTTTAAACCCAGCTCCTGTGACTGAACTGTCCAGCAACATTCTAACCTGACAATGAAAATGTTCATAAAGACAGATGTTTCTTATTTCACACTTATAATGAAGAACAATGTGGAGGACGATAACAAAAAATTGTTTTCTTTTTGTTTCTAAATGTACTTCAGGGTTATTCTCTTACACAAACTAATCAATATTCATCTATTTACAAGAAACAGGGATCATGACATATAAGTTATATTAATTTTTCACACTATTTGTTCAATGGAATTCAATAGAAACGTGTAACTTTTATATCCTTTTATAACCTTTGGATATAATCCAATGCAGTTTACTGAACATGAAATGCTACTGATTATTATAAAAGACAAATCCATATGATTCACATTGGGCAAAATGCATTTGGGGATACTTTATTTTTGATGACACAATTTTATGTTTTCAGTACATAATATTTTAGCTGTACATTAATTATAGAAGCATACTTTTTAAAGTGGAAAAAATTAATAATTATACAAGGAAATTAATCTTCATGACAACAAAAGTTGCAACGTTTCTATGTCATGGTAATTTTGATGTGTGTCACTTTTTACTGATCTTACTTTATGTAAATATGTTAATTTGTGTTCACGACCGCTGTAATAATATCCAGCAACATAGGAACTTGCAATAACAAGTTACATTTTTTTTTGTTACGTAAAAATCCTGAATATGAAGTTGTAGAAAACAGTATACGAACAGTAGAATTTCATGCTGTGAATTTTGCATGTCAATAGGACAGCAGAGATTTTGTTTGTTCCCAAACTTTTACATGTTACCTCTAGTAGTCAAATAGGAAATGCACATTGTTGGTTCTCACTTTCAGCATACGCACACATATATGTGAACAATAGACACTATTTTGTTGAAGTTAAATTCTCCAGTTTACAAAATGAAAAAGTAATCCAGGGTGGATTTGTCTACTTTTAGTTTCAATGTAGTCTTGGTATTTATTGATGCAGTGCAGGAAGTTATGTACACACACGCGATTATGTAATATTTGTTGTTGGGGTTAACAATGTAAGCCAACATTGAATAAAGCACAAATAAATTTATTCAAAATTCTGCTCGTAGTGTCACGAAGTAGCTTTTCATGCCTTTTGGTTGAAAATAGATACTAAAGGGTTATGTTCAATATCTGTATTGGTATTGCATTAGGATATTGATTTGCACCTGGATTATTCTATTTTGGGTCAAATTATCTGAAATCGATAGAAATAATATTTCTTTTAGCCAAAGGAGACTATATTCACTGTCCAAAATGGTTCCAGTTGATTTATTACAGTTTCAGCTGGGTGATTTTGGTCACAGGTGATGGTGCCTGGATGTCCCAGTTACATGCCCTAATTTTCCATATATGGCCAAGTGCATAGAAACTGTGTTTCTAGGGAGAAATGCTTCCATAGGCTTCCAACATGATCATTAGCCATGTGTGGATCTTCTCCATTTCATTGGTCAAAATCCAGTAGTATATTAGGTGCATTAGCTGCAAAGGGGTTATCCAGGGTGTATGTAGCCAGTTTGGTAATTTTCCATTCCATATATGGTAACAAGCCAGGGGTGCTTGACCATATTTGGTCAAGTCACATGGGTTCTGGAACAGGTGTTGAGCCACCCTAGGCTTGGGCTCTTCACTTGTGTTCATGCTGTAGCTGAGAGACATTGACTTTGCTTATTGACAGACTTACTCTTGTATACTTCATCATGGCTTCTTCAGGACCAAATGGACATAGGGTTGGTATTTTGGACCACAGATATCCTTTACAGTGTTGAATTATTCACATGCATGTCTTTTTAGGGTATTTTATAAGATATTTCAACAGTTCATGAACTAGGGAGTCATTTTCAGTTGTTTCAGTTGGTTTAAATTAGGTTGCATGTCATATTTAAGCATATCCAGTTCAGGATAAGCTAATTCTAAGCCAGATTTGGTTCATTTCATTGTATTTTGTTAAATGCCAAGGAGTTCAGTTTAATTTTTCACATGGATAATATTCCTGTATCAATAGTTGGAGGTATATCCCAGGGGATTCCTGAACAAGGAATACCACTTGTGTTCATTTTAAACACATTGTGGTTAATGTGACCAGCTTCCAAATGGTATAAATTGGCTTTGCATGTTCAGAATCAGTCCCAAATGCCTTCATATTCATGTTCAGTGCATATTCCATGCCAAATTGCATGTAATATTTAAATAAATCACGTTCATCCTCTTTTATGCTGTCTGGAACAGTACAGTTTCAGCCAAATGTCTGTTGCATCTCAGTTCTCATGCCTATTTTATTTGTATCTTTGGCAGAGTAATTCATGCTATATCTGCCCCAGTTGTTCCTAAATGTTCTTGAAATGTTGTAAACTGTTACCAAAGTGTTGTTGAACTGTTTCAAGGAGGTAATAAACATTTGAGAAATGACTTTCAGCTTTCGCTTGCTCTGTGCATTCACTCCGCGCCATTACCGATTGCAGCTATTCGACATAAATATAAATTACTGTACTTTGACAAAATAATGCAAATTTCAAACAAACAAATAAAATGCGAATGTAAAACAAGTTGAAACATCTAAAAATAGAAAATTACTGAAGCAACAAAAGTCCAATTTATTTGTCACAAATAACATACATGGACCATGACCCGACAACAGTTATGGCTCGTCAAAACACATTATCTGACACGATGACTAACTATGTTGAGTGTTCCATATCGTCAGCTTAAATGCACAGGAGCAGTTCTCCTTCTCCCATATATCCAGATATGCATCTCTATTTGATCAATAACTTTACTTCACCCGAAAAATTGGGAGGGGGGAGTCATCAACATTTTGGGAAAATGGGGGGGGGGGGGGACCTCAACTTTTCGGGAAAAGTGGTGATCGTTTCAAATGTTTTCAGACGAGAAATTAAAGCAGGAAAATCTGTCCGCAGCCACGAAACTTTAGATACATTCAATGTATCGAATTATGTTACTTGCCAAAGGCAAAGCAGAAAAGCGGATTCTTTGTACATGGCCATTTCCCTTTATGCTCGACATTTAACTGGACATGGTTTCTTTTTATTTTCATGCTAAAATCATAATTAACTACCTCATGTAACGGATATAGGCTTCCTATACGTGGTTACAGTCTATTGACTAAAAGCCAATCAAACATATTCACTAAAGTACATGCTAAGCCTAAATTAATGTTTATGCGATCTATGTGGGAACATGATAAAAAAAAATCACCAATCAAGGGTTTGAAACACGGGTCTTAATGGACCTTCCCGTCGATATTTGCGTTCTTTAAATGTTACGGTGGGAAGGGCTCAGATCATGAAATTACTATTAAAAGCTTTTGATAGTAATTTCGTGATCTGTGAAAAGCAGAAGTTGGCCCAGAGACGGACTCTGAGATTCAACGAGGGCGTCGTTTTCTCACTCGAACTGGCTTAAAATATCCACATATGAAGTCAGAGAGTGCCTTTCAGGGTTTTAACTCCATTAATAGGCGAGATATACATCTTTAAAATTTTCAAATGCCATTAATGAGGTGGAGAAACAGCGTGTTGATATCATCACATACTTTTTAGATATTTTTCGCGAATGGCAGAGATGTCAACTTGTCACTAACCTGTAGCGTGTTTGCGTGAGACAAAAATGTTGATTTTGAATAAATTCAAACCAATATTTAGTGGCAAAAATAGTCGTATTTTTAAAGGCTGTGAAAACAGCAAGTTCGACACTTAACATGTCGTAATAATGAATGATTAAGCAATTCTAGCAATTCTAGCAATGATTCTAGCAATATCTGACTAAAACAAGATTCAAGATTACAGAGGTGCCAACTCTCACGTATTCGGCGTGAGTCTCACGCTTTTGGGACTCTGGCACGGAAAGAATGCAAAAAATAATTTGCCATTTTTATTCATCGTGAAAACATTAACCTTCAATTGAAATGTTTCATTCTTGTCTGAAACCATCATAGATCACAAATCAATGTCAATTTTTTGTCTGAAGTACTGTATTTAACTAAAGCAGTATATGTCCCATGCATTTGTGCCACCCAAATGCTGAGATCCCACGCATTTTAACTCTCATAGGTTGGCATCTCTGAGATTAGTATGATTTCACTCATAAAATTATAATTTTGCTCCAAAATATGATGTGACATTTTCATACTGAAGTGTGACAAGAGGGTAAAATGCCTGAGTGTCACACTCAATGCGTGACAGTTGGCATCTCCGGAATGGATAGGGTATGGAATAAGTAGCTTTGCATGCAGAGATAAAATGTAGTTCGAGAGGAAACTTGACTGCCCGATTCGTCAGGGATGTTTTCCTTGGACGCCTGCATTTACCTTAAAAGCTCTCTTGAATTAACTGAAATTATTCACTTTTGTCGAACATAATACGTTATTTTAAAAAATGATCTAACACAAGAAGTAATCAGTAGAGAGTCTGAAAATTGCCGGGAAGGAAGAGGGGGTGGGCAAAACAATATTTTACAGGGGGCATCACAAAATAAATGTGTTTGTATACATACATACGTAACAACAACAATATTTTAACATTCTCTAACATTTATTTAAGTGGTTCGGTGGTTAACAAACGTTACTTAACAATGAAAGACATTTCTGCTACATTAGTAATACCACACTGGATTGTGTCGCCGCTTTTAACAGGTCCAACTCCTTCCGGAGTTCCCGTAAGTAACAAGTCTCCGGATTCCAATGTAAACCTTTCACTTATCCAGCTAATTAAATAAGGTATTGGAAATATCATGTCCTTTGTATTTCCTTTCTGCCTGGCAATTCCGTTGACTTTTAACCACAGCTCTGTGCTTTGGGGATCCGCTATCTTTTCCTTGGGTATGAAGGCACTAACTGGACATGACGTGTCAAAACCCTTTGCTATGGACCAAGGTAATCCTGGAGAGAAATTTAGATTCATTACTTTTCTTTGTGTAATCTTTTGAATAATGATCCAAACTGAAACATAAAGGTCAGCGATCTCATTTCCATATGTTATCGATTGAAATGTATCGGGTCGTTTTTGGGTGTTGGACGATGTCAAAATAATTAGTTCTGCTAAAGTTCGCACTAATTACATGCATGTGCGTACATGTACAGTAGAACAGTGATCAGTACGCCATGGATGGAGGTGTAGCAGGAGACTGTCAGGCTACTTCTACAATATCCATGTGTGTGTTTTTTGGGGTTTCTGGGGGGGTTTTTGTTTGCTTTGTTTTGCTTTTTTGGTTTTATTTTTGAAAAATTTGACTCGTCCGACTGATGATACTTAACTAGTCGACAATTGAACTTTATACTACTTGCGACAACTCTCCTGTACTCAAACCACATTATTATGCAAAATTACTTTTATGTGTACCGGTAATATTTTCACTTGGAATAAATTTACTTATACTAGCCTTTCTTTTTCGCCTCATTTTGTTTAATTCGGTTGGTCATGTCTAGGGCAAGCGTGTAACCCGCAACATGGCTCATAGCCTGTGCCTCTGGGATGTCGTTGCCACCTTCTCCTATGACCACCCCAAGCTCCACCTCGTGATGAATTTCATCCGTTCCCTTTGGAATCTAAAGACGGAATGGTAACAGAAACATTTTTATGAGTCTTGCATTGTTAAGTAAAGCGAGAAACTGGTCTTAATTTTTCGCTGAATATCGTATATTAATTTGTTATGAAATAAAGGTAACCAGTCAACTCGTACCCTGGCTAATTCATACCCAAACCAAGTGTAGTCAAGTCGTACCGAAGGCAAATATGGGCAATTGTAATTATTTATTTATTAACACCTACTTATTTCTTATTCAGGAATTTTAATATTAAAATTTTTGGAAATTTGTATTCAGATAATCTACAATGGTTACTTCTTCAACTGTGTGATATCTCTAATGGTCGTTAATACCAGTGAAAAAGTATTTTATTGGGACATTATTTTGTAACACATGTTTAGTTTTATTAAATATCAATTTTAGTTACATCTTAAAAATGGAATATTGGGACATCTGTCTTGCAAAAGAAAGCAATAAACTTTACGAGGGTACGACTTGGTACGACTCGTACCCATAAGGGTACGAGTTGGCCAGTCCCCGACATGACTGGCATTCATGAATAAATATTTTAACATCAGGGATCATACATCAGATCACAGTCTATGTGCAGTGGAATTTTCAGATACAGTATTTTTATTTTAATCAATCTGCCATTGCAGTGACATTAACCTTGATGGGTTGACCTTCCACAATGTACGCTGTAGTTGGCTTCAGAAACACAAATGGCTCTGTAGGAACCGGATTACCCAGCTCAGCCGCATGTTCTCTGTGGAGTAAAACTTCATGTTAAAAATGTTGCGGACTTATTCACATTAAAAACATGATGAGTTTTCCCATGCACAACAGCAAATTATTGTACTGCATTTATTTATTTTACTAAAATTTCCCAAATTTCAAGCATTTTCTTTCAAAATAGTCTTCGTCGTTTTTTGTAGTATAACCTGTAATTTCTTGCCACACCAACAATCTTTTTCCCCCGAGAGTTAGAAAGTTCTTTGCTTTGGTACACAAAACAAGAAATCTTTACGATAACTAACGATATTCGTTTTCACCAAGAGTACGTTTGTGTTCCCTTCATTACATTTTGTAAAAGGAAATCACAGATACTCAGTAACTGAAAGTATTTGTAACCATAAAAATCCAGACCACTGCATAATAAAGTAGACTACACACAAAAGAAATCTACCTGTAATTTCTGGCAACAGCAACAATCTTTTTTCCATGCTTCAAAAAATCTCTCGCTCTTTCCATTACCAGGCTCATTTTGAATCATGTATCGCAACAAAACCCTTCGTACAAAGGAAACATTTGGTTGAGAACTTAAAACATCACGAGTGAAGACGGTCAAGACCTACTTAGCGAGATAACGGACTTGAAATTGGGGCAGAAATTAGAACATAATGTTTTTAAAGATCGCTTGTACGCTTACGGCGTATCTCCTTTGAACGACAATCTCCCTTTCACGACGCTTTTGTGAAGCAAAAGTTGGATCCTACTGTACTCACATACAAATATGCCACCTACCCCCACCCGAAGAAAAACGAGTCAGAGTGGTGTCAGAAGTGGGATAGGATCCAGTGCTCGCCTATATGATGTTCTACAGTGTTTTCAACAACATTAATGGTGGTATATATTGAACCTTTATGCATGACCTTCAAAGATTACAAGATGGATGACAAAGTCAGGCGCTTTGCATGCAGACGTTTTTCAAGTAAATTCTGATGCAGAATTTTCAGGCTAGGTGGGCAAGTGTAACAAAAAACATTACGTTCTATACCTCGTAAGGGGTCTACTGTGTAAAAATCTAGGAATTTCAACACGCCGATTTTGTATGAGAAATTTTCAAAAATCTGAACCAACAGCTTAAATCCAAAATGGTGTCCACCATGCTGGGTCAACTTTTATAATTTCAATGTGGATTTTCAAAAATTCGCTGTGTCGTTTCCACGCAACCGAGGACCTTAATATCAAGGTATATTGATCTTATATATAATCTACATGCTGATGGTGTGTTTTAGTGGATTCTGTATGCTTATCAAGGAAATTTTGACATTTTTGTGAGGCTGTGAACCTTGTGTACTAAATCAACTGATGTGTCTCTCTGAAGTGAGGTTTCCCTGTACGCACTGTCATGGCCAACCTGATGTTTAAATCTCAATTTTGCAACTGGAAAATCGCCGTTTTCAAGGTACTGTGAACTTTTAACGCCCCTATACAGCGTGGAAAGCGAAGAACAATAAGTTTTTCGACCGTGTACATATCAACCATGTACATTTTCCCAATTTAAATCAGTGCAATGGCAGATACGAAATTTGTTCAATTCATACCTATCAACCAGCCTCAAATGGACTGGAAAAGCAATAACCTCTGCGAAGCATATAAGTTCTTTCAGGACCAAGTGGATCTTGTTCTCGTGAAAGGCGCATACAAAGATTTAGAAGGTGACCGC
>JBCAUI010323852.1:0-15262 GCA_038406195.1 Haplosyllis anthogorgicola | reverse complement strand
TTTCATGGAAATATGCCTCCTGTGTTTCTGGATGAACAGGCCCTGGAACTGTATTCTCAACTGAATTTCCACCTGTAGTCTTTCATGTTGAAGGATCCCTTCTTGGTACTCCTGGCAAATCTTCACAGCTTACCTGTAACTTATCCTTCTTTTTAACACAATGCCCCACTCTCGTCCAGTTCCAATTTTCCTCCGAAAATTGAGTGTCTCCAACACTCAATTTGTAAATCCTATTCTCTTCCTTTTTCTTACCTAATTTTTCCTCACATCTCTTTTCTTCAGCCTCAGGGATTTTCTTATATTCTTTTTTTCTGGAATTCTATGATAGTCTCCTCTCCCCTCTTACTTTCAGGCTCAGATTTTCTTTTTGCTTTCTTTTTCTTCTTTTTCTCACCTAATTTTACCTCACCTCTCTTCGATTCAGGCTCTTCTGTTTTACTCTTCTCTTTTTCTTTTTTGTCTCCGTGTACAACCCTTTTGTGAGTTACATATTGTTCTTCATCAGGCTCAGGGAGGTGAATCCACAGGGGCAGGATGTCTGATGTATTTGTTTTTTGACACAGGAACCAAAGCTTCCTTGTCTTTCTATCCAAAAGACTTTTCTTTGCCTTTACTCTGACCTTACGGAGCTTCTGGTTCTGCCCAGTAGCTGAAAAACAAAGTGTTACATATTTAAACCCTGCTTTAAAAAACAATGGGATATGTTTTGCTTGGAGTATGAAATGACATACGAGTGGATGCGGATGTTTTCTGAAAACCATGTCATGCCTTGTCTGTGAATCACTTCCATGTTTGACACAGTTGCATTTTTAAATTGTTATTACTCACTGTTCACAGTTTTCTGTAAGTCAGTTGTGTAATCGCAATCCAGTGCTTGCAACTTATCAACTTTGGCTTTAATTTCACTAATTTCAATTTGGGAAACAAGCTCATCTATCTTTTTCTCACCTAAATCAAATAATGGGATCTCAGCTGGAGATGCCATTAGGATCGTATGGATCACAAAATATTGTCATTTATTCCATATTAAGGTCATGTGCAGCTGTGCAGTGACAGTAGACTAAAAAGGGGTAAATAATTGGAACCCATTTGTACGTGTACCTGATATAACAGCTGTTCCTAAATATCTGCATGAGCCTTACTGTTCACTTAACTATTCCTACATTATAACTTTACTGTTCACTTCACTTCATATCATCTTTATACTGTTTACATTCCCGTAGTCCAAAACATGATTATAAACGTCCAAGTTTCTCCACCCTCAATTGCTGCAATTCACAAATGCAAATTTAGCCCAAAATATCTTCATTTATGCTTAATTATAGAATATTTTGGAATTTTGTAATTCATGTAGCATTTAGCAAAGGAATAGGCTTGCTTAAGGTTTTTACATTGCTTACACATGTTCTTAATTTCACACCCAAAATTAAGCTTTTGACCAGTATTGACCAATATGAAGAGGTGTTACATGAAATTTCATCTTTGCTTAATTTGTTGTTTGTGAATCCTGAATGTTAAAATTAAGCAAAGCAAAATTAAGCAAGTACATTAGTGAATGGCAGCAATTGTAACAGTGCTCCAACCTTTCTTCAATTGAGTTACCATCGAGAAGTAAGTAAATGGTAAATCACAAAATATGTTCGTCTCAAAAGAGGCGGTACATCAATTACAGTAGGTGACCCAATCTGGCTAATTACGGTATTTAGATGTTAACAGTTCCTAAGAAATTTCTTAAGTCTGTTAAAAATGTAACACATGAATACCATTTCAATTTTTCTCGCACAAAAAAAAATTATGGTAAAAGTGTCATTTTTGCTTTACTTTTTTGGAAGGTGAAATTTTGCTACGTTTAGAAATCACGGAATTTTGATTAACGCGGAAATGTGGCTTCCCCATCACACAATAAATATTTCCATACACAGCTGTAATAAATACGACAATATAATTACACTGAAATTTTATCTTTATTCATGATTGGTCAAATGATAAAAACATTACAATTGTCTTGCATACATAAATAAAGGTGAAACGTATGTCAAGATTCACAAACTTCCACGGAATGTTAACTCACACAAAAAAAACCGAACATGAATATGAAAAAAATAATTTTGTACCATTCAGGTATTTATATAGACATGATAATGTTGTTTAGGATCAAATGACCAAACGAAACATAAATATTTGTCCAAAACATTGCTTGGCAGTGAGTAATGTTTGTTTGAAGCTGGGTTTCGTATTGACTTCCATAGTTAAACAAAATCTAAATTATTAGCCTCTGCAACACATTATCGAGACGTACAGTCTTGGTGACACATTTGTCCTTTGTCGCTACCACATTTCTATTTAATTCCACGGTGTTAATTCTCACGATGTCTGTAAAGCCTTTTGGGCAAAAATTAATGTTCCATCCTTCTCCTTGCAGCGTTTCAAAATTGATATTACTTATTCAGTTTTATCTTTTCCACTTTCTTTAAAGTGTAAGAAGACTAAACTAAACACAAATACACCGAACATCATGGAAAATGAACTGGCGTAATATGGATATGCTGATGGGATGAACCGCTCATATTGTGTGTGCTCTAGGGGCCGTACCGACACCTGTAAAAAAGCAATGTTCATGTGTATATCTATCCATAGTCAGTGAGACAAATAATATACATGTAGTTTAATGTTTATGCGAAAAAGCAAAAAATGTAATGATTATTCCCGCACATGGTTATAAAAGACGGACTTCACCACTCTCCACGCTCAAAACAATGAAATACATACTTGTGTTGTACTAAAAAGATGTGTGAATCCTATCCTGTTGTAATCTACTCTGAACTGATATACACCATACACGTCCGGTAACATAAATTTTGTTGAATATCTGCCCTCTGTAAAGCAGAAAATGACTTTCTTCAACAAACTGTACCCAAATTAACACACTGTACCGAAATCCCCAGTCATCAAGGTCGTTAGTTACAATTACATACAAGCTACAGGATGCTTCTTATGTGAAATAAAAATAGGTCCAGATGGACCTGAGCTCATTTGGCATTATCAAAATACTTAAGACAATTCAGATCACAATATCACAAGGATACAAAATGTCTAAGATCAAATTTTCAATGTGTCCAATGACAAAAACACAAATATGGCTGTCAAACTAGAAATATAAGGAGCATCAATGTAATTTTTACAGAAAATAAAGAATGTATGTAGAGGCATATGACTGCAAAATATGAAGTCTGTATCTTTAACTGTGTGTCCAGAAATAAGGTTCAAGGAAAAATACAAATATGGCTGCCAATTTGAGAATAAAGGTCACAGGAACATAATTTTTACTAGGCTTTGAGATGGGACATAGGTGCATATGTGTATAAGATATGAAGTCTCTATGATCAACAGTGTGCCCAGGATGACTGCACAGACCGATGACAACGACGGGCACTTCATGATTCTGTAGGCTCTTTGGCCAAATGAGCCAAAAAGAGTGAAACGTGTAACTTACGTTTGTGTTTGAGACCTGTTCGCACAAATGGATCAATGCGTACGAATTCTAGTTGGACGTCATCGGCATCATACGGGACCCACTTTCCATTTTCGAGCTTCTCAATTTCAATTCCGTATTCCTAAAACAATTTGAAATACATTTTCATGAAATCACTGCTTTATTAAAAATTGGAAAAACTAGATCTAAGCATTTATTTGGATAAGCACTTTACACTGTAGTCATTGCTATTGGAAAACTGTACAGCAACCGTACACGATTAGCCGCCACCGACTGAAACTACATGTATTCTAAATTGATACTCTATGCAAAACATACCACATTGTCTGTAATAGTGTACGCCTGGGGTGGTTTAGTTTCTCCAACTTTGTGGTGTGTAACTTTGCCGACACGTAATACACCTTTCTCTTTAAACACCCATGCTGCCAGACTCATGGCCAATTCTTCGTTTCCAGACTTTTCGTACCTGTGATTAATTTTAAAGAGAACAGTTGAACGTTATGATGTGATATTTATTTAAGCTAGACTACTTTGTGGATGGAAACATCACTGAAAGATCTTCACCCTTAAGTTAACAGCTAATGATCAAGTCTACTGAGTCAACTATTGATACAGTACATCAATACTCACTTTTTACCACCACTGGCTCTCTGTGCTCCTGACGTGAAAAATTCGTCACTGAAGAAATCAAGTGATCCAAAGAAAATAGCCCGAGCATTGTTACGAGCCTGAAGAGCTGCTATCAGCAGAGTGTTACTTCCAACAGCGTGGGGATATTCGCTGCAAAATTAAGACGTGATTTTTATTTACAACCGTATTATATTTGCATCTTCGTCAGGTTTGGTTTTTACTTTTGAATTAAGACTTTGCAACTTCATTTATAATGTGTGGGTGACCTTGGCAATATCCAGGCTAAGATTGAATATCAAGGTCACTGGGTCAAGGCCACAGTAAACAAAAATTGTTGCTATTTTGCCTTCATTACTGATGCTTTGAGATCAGGGTCATTTCAAAGTCAAGGTCAAATTTTGCCCGTTTACTTTTTTATGCTTTTTATGGCCCACAACCCATAGGCTTTCTTGTTATTTGTTCTGTACAGGAGAAAATGTAATACCTTGAACTGTATATACTATATACCTAGTTATCATTTTAGTTTTCAATATCTTAAGTTGTACTGACTGCATGTCACTATACTTACTTGATAGGATCGTTAGGATTGAAGGAGTAAGCCGTAGATGAAGCATGAAGAATGTTCATAACCAATGGGTTCTCCGGATCGGCCACCATTCTGAAATGTCAACAAAAGAACCTGTTTACTGATGCCAACCTTTTTATCATCAATTTTATTTGTTTACTTAATTTGTCAAATGATGGTACCAATAATTAAGGCCTACATTTTATGCTAGCATTCACTGCCACTTAGACGTTAGACGATTGATCTAACTTACCCTACACCCCTAAACAAGGATGGGTTGGTGTTCTTGGTGCCAACAATCATATCTGCCTTTATGAGGTTCTTTGGATCGGCAACCAACAAAGTGTGCTGAAACGAAGAATGATGACACCTGAGAATTAGTCCAGTATATTACAGGATCAAAAACACTGATCGACTTAGTAAGAGTTTACGCTGTTGGGACATTGTCAGGATCAACGTTGACAGGTTAATTTTATGCTTTTGATAACATACCTTGCCAGTGTCGGTGATGTCATAGTTGAGATGATCGATAACTGCTGTCGCTTCCTCATCAAATTCAACTCCACATTCGCTTGCTAGCTCCCTGATAGGTTCACCTGTAAAATAAAAAAGATGTTGCTCTCAGTGATCATTTCATATTGAGCTAATCTATGAGTTCTCACGACATTTTACGGATTAAATAGCGTTCACGACTTACCAATGCTTGAGCTTGCGGCAACCATGACATTACCACCTCCATCAATGAAGTTTGTAATTGCTGCCACGTCAATAGATCCACCAAATTCTAAAACAGTAAAGAAATATGTGTACGAATCTATTTGAAAAGGGTAAAAATGCTTGCGATACCTTGTTCCGAAACTTTCTGGTCATTTCAGTAACATTTAGCTTTAACATGGTTACCTTCAACTTTTGGTTTACATACTCCTTCATAAGCTAAAATAACATGTGCCACATTGCAAATTGTATGCATGGGAAACTTAGTCAAATTTTGTGCTCTGTCTTAACTTACCTTCTACTGAGGGCGAGAAAATGATCAAGTGGTCGTACAAATATTCCCCATATTTCATGAGGGCAAGAGTTGAATCGTCTGCTGCTTTGAAGTTAAGCTCGAATCCTTTTTCTGAAATTGCATGAAACGAAGTTCACTATTTAACTGTTTTATCGTTATTTGTTTGCTTACTGTATTTGTTTGCACTTTTGGTGGTTCATATTCAAACAAGAAAATCGATTCAATAGCCGGTGCTTGTTGCTTTTGCAGCAGTCAACGTGGCAAGTCCTGGATTTTTACAATGCTAATTATGCAAAAAGTACGGACCTCTTAACGATCTAAGGAAGATGGAGTGTGTCTCTCTTATTGCCCAATTGTCTACAAGCACCAGAGTTTTTCCTCCACCATAAACAGCTGAGAATACACTCAAAATTACAAAAACACCGGTCAATCCCATCTTCATCGCTGCCATCTTGAAACGCCCAAGAGTATCAACTACTGGCTACTCCTGCTATTTTTATTTTTGGTCGGGATGTCAGCAACTGTATTTTGTCATTTAGATGTCTAGCATCCAATTCCTATCATTTACTAATGTTTGTAAGACTCTAATGTTGTATTGCAGGAAATACGTGTAAGTATGTAAAGAACTACTTCGCGTAGACACCTGAGCCAATCAGGAAAAGCCAGCCTGTTAGGATTTCACCTCGTAGAAGAGGTCGCCTTACAGAAGTCGAGAAAATGGCCATACTAACGCCAAAAAAGTTTAATCCTCATTGTTAATGGTGATGATGCCACGGTTTAGAATACTCCCGCTTACAATAACATTTTTATGAACTGCTTCGAAGAAGGAATACTGATTTTTTTTCGTCACACCATCACTATAGTAGTCGGCGGTTCACAAAGAACAAAGAAATATTATTTAAAATGATCCAGATCTTTATTGTTGAACAACGCCATGCTGGTTGTAGGCAAGTGCGCATGCACAATACTAAACCAATGTAAGGTGCGCTAATCGTTAACGCACAGCACAAGGAAAATAATAATAAACACGCAGCTACTACATCTCTCCTTTTAAAAAGAAATTGGTAACAATTCTAACTAACGTACATAACGACATAAACCTTAGAAAAACTGACTTAGATAACAAATGAGATTTAATTTGAAATTAACCCAGAATGAGGACAACGCGATGTCACGTTACCATGGCAACTGGTCACTTAAGCTCGTTTTCGGACACAGTCCTTCGAAACATGTAAATAATTAATACTGCATGGATTTAAATGCAAATTATGAATAGATTATGACAAAATACTGACAAATACAGCATTTTAATGCAATTATAGTGATAAATTGATATTTTAGCACAAACTATGTTAAAAATTCAATTAATACTGACGATCCATTTGATAAATGATACTGGATATGAACCACACACAACACACTATGTTACACACAACATGAACATGAATTACACAATATAGTTTGACACATACTTTGCGCAGTTTACACAAAACATGAATATGAATCACACAATATATATTTGATTTGACACATATTTGTGCATTTTTGGAAATAGATGTTTATGTATGTGTATTATTATTGATAATGCTTGGGTAGACGAACCTCACATCTGATTCTGGTTTTAATGACTGTATCACTATTTCAAGTCAGCTTAGTGGGTTTTGGGCATTTTAGGATGGATTTCAAACCAGTGTTGGAATTTTCAATACCCTTGTAAGCACTTGTTAAAGTGGGCATTTTATCGGGTATTGGTGGTGCAGTGGGAGTTGGTCTTACATCGTAACGAATTTTCTTCTTGGGTATGAAAGGAAGTAAAGACTTATGTATATCAACCTTGTTGCATGACACTTGCTGCCCCATCTCTGTCTCTACAATGTAAGATTTGTTATTATTCTTGTGCTCTACGATTTGTCCTGAAATCCATTTTGATGGCTTCTGGTCTTTACAGAAGATCATGACATTAGTACCACTGGGTAAAATATCAAGTTCATGGCCTGCAGTCTTGTTGTAGTTGTGTTCCTGTGACTCCTTATGCTTCTGAAAATATTCTAAAATAGCAGTGTCATTATTAGACATGTTGCGTGTGTGCTGGAAATTAAGAAACGGTTGCATTCCTTTGTATTCTCGATTCAGGAGCTGTGCGGGTGATGGGAGATTGTCATTGATTGGGGTACAAAGGTACTCTAATAGTCCTAAATGCCAATCTGTTTTCAGTTCGGACACTTGCACATTATATTCTTCACTGTCCTAACTCCACGCTCCGCTGCATTAGCTTGATGATGATGTGCGGAAAGAAGGGTTAATTTTACATCAACTCTTTGAACTGATCAGAGGTTTAATTCAATCTACGGTCACATACTAATTCTTCACACACACCATGCTCCGCAAAGATTGCTGAAAAAGCTGTAACAGTTTGATTAGTGGAGTGATCGTCAACTTGACAGACAACAATAAATTTTGAGAACTTGTCAACTACGATTAGATAGACATTTCCTGAAAATTCAAAAAGATCAAAATATAACTTCTTTCACGGTACAGTGGGAATTGGATCATCAGTGCTTTGCAGCAGCTCCTTTGGTTGTGCATCCTGAAGTTTTTGACAAATTCTACAGTTTTTAACTGTATTAATTATTTGTTCATTTATCCCTGGCCAGTACATCATATTTCTGGCACAAGGGATACATTTGGTTTCACCTTGGTTGTGTAGTTTATTCAATGCATCTTTTTGTAACAATTTTGGAATAACGACACGAACTCCATTGAGTACTAATCCGTCTACAATACAAAGTTGATCACAAAAAGTGAAGTAATTCCTAACAGATTCCTGGCATTCTTTTTGTGACTGGGGCCAGCCATCGTTGATGTAATTCTTTAACATTTGTAGAATGGTATCATTTTCAGTAGCAATCTGTATTTCCTGTAATTTAGAAAGGCTTATGTTAACTTTTACATTGTGTGTCGTTACATTAATTCCTTGGACGCCTTGATCAACACCTGTATGGTGATCAGCTTTATGACTGAGTACATCACTTAGCTTCATTTTCTTCCCTTCTTGATAGACGATTCGTAAAATTGTAATCGGCAAGTCGGAGCAACATTCTGGTGAGACATAGTGATGTTTGTGATATGGATTTCCTGAAAATAGACAATAACGGTTTATGATCTGTAATAATTGTAATATGTTTCCCATAGACAAAATGTTTGAAATGCTTGACTGAGTAAAGGATACCTAAAAGTTCTCCCTCTATATTAGAATAGCGACTTTCAGTATCTGTCACTGATTTTGAAGCATACGCAATCGGTTGTATATTGTCTGGAAGTCCATCTGGAGAAATAACAGAATCACCGTCATTGGGTTGCAATAGTACTGAGCCAATACCAACTTTGCTGGCGTCACATTCTATGTATACCATTTTTTTGAGCTGTAAAACTGTAACAAACAGTCATTACTAATCGCATTCTTGAGAGCATTAAATGCAGTGTCATGGATAGACATCGACAAAAATTCCGTATCCTGTTTCACCAGCTGTTGAAGCGGCTTATATAAATCTGAAAGTGACAGTATAAAGTGACATAAATAATTCACAGACCCAAGAAATGATTGTAATTGAGTCTTGTCAGCAGGCACAGGCCATGATTGTATCGCATCAACTTTCTTCGGATCTGGTTTAATGCCATCTTTGGTTAATGTCATCCCAAAGAATGGTACAGCAGCTACATCAAGTTGCACTTTGTCGGGGTTGAGATGTAAATCTATCTCCACACAGCGATCTAAAAATGCAACAACGCTACGATTAAAATCAGTGTCGTTTTCACCATATACAAACATGTCATCTGCTATGTTTTTCGTGTTGCACAACAGGGCTAGCAGCTCATTAAGACAATGTTCAAATAAATCGCCAGGGTTTGACATGCCCATTGCAAGGTAGTTGAAAATGTAGATTCCTTCTGGTGTGAGCATCACTGTTTTCATTTTCGCATCCTGTGATAAAGGAACATGAAAAAGTCCTTTAGTAGCATTGAATATTGCAAACCACTTTGCGCCGTGCAGTTCATGCAACACTTCATCTAAGGTTTTTATAATGACAGATCGGTCTAATAATAGCTTCATTCAATTGTCTGGGATGAAGACATATTCTGAGTTTACCGTTGGTTTCTTCACCAATACGAATGAGTTAAGCCACTCTGTTGGAATGTCTTTGTCCATCTTTGAAATAATGCCAGATGCCTCCATCCTGTCTAATTCGGCTTTACAATCAGCTTTCAAAGCAATCGGCACATGTCTTGGTGGGGCCTGAAATGGAGAAACGTTCTTCTTTAAATGAATGTCGACAGGTTTTATGGGTAACTTGCTGGGATTACCATCAAATAGATGTTTGTAGTTTGGATGATCAACTATGTCCTGCTTTGTAATTTTCACTCCTGGGCATAAAAGAGGATTGCCATCAGTATCGCTTGGCACAGTTTTCTGTAGTTTGTCTTCGTCAATTGTTATCATATCGATCTTGCTTGAGCTTGGGCTGGAATGAGAACTGGTAGAAAAATCATTATGTGCAGACCAACTAGCAGTGGTTGGACAATTAAAGGAAACTAAGCCTAAAGCAACAAGATCTTGTAGTCCCAAAATTGGTTTGAACTGATTGGGGATGACATAAAAAGTGGTGGCTACATTTTTACCAGAATTGGAATTTGTGAGTGACAATGTGCACTGACCGAGTTGCTTAATTTTGCTTTTGTTATATGCTTGTAATGTTACATTTGGATCATGACTATGTGAATGATTAGACATGTTTGGGTGCAATTTCTTGTACATTGAAAATGGTAACAAATTCCCAGCAGCACCTGTATTGATTTTGAACCATATTTTGTGATTTAAACCACTAGCACTGCATGCATCAACATCAGTTACAGTGTGACTTGAACCATCAGATTTAGACAGCTCATCAAACATAACATTATCAGAGTAACACTTAGATATACGTGAGTGATGATCAAAACACACATGATGGATTACATTAATGCTGTCATACTCAAATTCATCTTTCTCCATGTCATGAAAGTCCTTTCTGGAGTGACCTCCAAGACCACCATGACCCCTGCCATGGCTAGTACCATGCTGATTTCTGTGTTGTGATGTACCTCTGGAACAACAAAGTTCAGAAAAATGACCCTTTTTTCCACAACTGTGACAGGTCTTGTTGTAGGCTGGGCACTGTCTGGGTTGGTGCTGTTGTCCACAATTGAAACATGAATGTCCTGAACAACTTTGACTGTGATGTGGCTGGGTGCCACCACTTCTGGTACCACCCCTATCCCCTCTGTGAGGTGTAGGGTGATGTCTGTGTTTCTGGACACTGTCATCTGATTTGTTGTCACTTGAAGCATTATGTAAATGCTGAACCATTTTTTCACTTGCAATAGTAGCTTCGACTTTGCATGCAATGTTTAACATTTGGGAAATTGTTGTGTCATAGTTAATTTCCTTCAGCAACTGATCCTGAATGTGCTTGTGGGTGTTGTGCATTAGAAAAAGAAATTTCACTACCTCATCAGGATTCGTAAATGCACGTCTTTGGATAAAGTTCTTAGTTGAGACATGAAATCACTTTGGTCCTTACAGGTGTTACTGTAAAGACTCCCCATTGTGTACCAAGAATGAACCATCACTTGTAACAGTCAGAAATGTTTTTCAAATGTGTCAGGTACATCTTTCAAAGAATCCTTACTTTTGCCTTCTTCAAAAATGAGATTGTCATTGTAAATCTTTTGTCCATCTGGACCCATCCAATTCAGTAATGTTGGCACCTTGCGATCTGCCTCCAGATCCTTATATGCACCTTTGTCCAGCACTAGGTCTACTTGATCACAAAAGAATTTAAACACTTCACACAAATTATTTGATTTCCAATCCATCTGGGGCTGGTTTATCAGTATTGATTGAACAAATTTTGTATCAGTAGCCATGGTGATGGTTAAATGCACTGACACAATCACTTGAAGAATATACTGAGAGATGTTCCAACTTTGAAAAATTTAAAACACACACATTTGGCATGATTTCTCCAATGTAAATGGTTGAAATTGAAGTTGATTGATTGTTACTCACTTTGCACACTGTAGAGGGGTGTAAAAGATGGATAATACCTCATTAAAGATGAAAGTGCACTTGTAATTTCACAAAGAAATTCCTTGGATGGCCATGACAGTGCGCAGATACCCTCTGTGGAGTGACACATCAGCTGTTTGGGTACTAAAAGTTCACAGATATTAGATCCTGGAAAAATCTGTATATTTGCACTGTATCATTAAAAACACATCAGCATATTGTGTAGCACCATAAACTACACAAACCACATTATTCTGGAGTTATTCCAACATCGGAAAATGTCACAAAAACAGTTGCAAAGTTCAAGCTCAATTGAGACTCCAAAAAGTAGCATGGCATCAGCCATTTTGAAATTTGTCAGTTCACTTCAGAAATTGAAACAATTATCCTGAAGAATTGGCTTGTTGGAAAATATTCAGATTTACACAGTAGATACCTGTATGTATATAGAGCTTAATGTAATTTTTGCAAATGCCTACCATTCTTAGATCCTGAGATCCAAAAGTTTCATATTTCAGCAAAATTCTGTACATCAGCAAGATGTCGCCCTTGGATCAAGGTCATACAGATAAAGTTAAAAATACCAGATATTGATACTGCCTTCTATTTACAAATACCTCCTTAGGAGATGCTGACTCTTGCTGTTTGTGATTAATAGACCTCAATGCACCAGCAAAAATATAAACACAGTGCCGGAAATGATTGCATGACCTGGTCACTGTTACAGTCAATTAGGTGTGAGGTGTGAGGAACTGGGGCATGAAACAATGCAATGCATGCTGCATGTCAATTTAGCATGGTAGTGTTTACATCATTAACATTGGATCTTTATTGTTCCATTATGAGCACTGATCTGTGACCCTAGGTGCTTGAACTAGGAATCAGGGCACCAAAACAAATTAGCCTGACATCTACTTGGAATTCTGTCAACTAATCACTCTATGTTAAAATATTGTAAATAGAAGCTGTATCAATATGCACCTGAAAAACACATGGAAATGATGGCTGCAGTGTGTCTATACAGGCACTAGATCCATTCCTATTTTTCTGACACAATATAGTAGTCAGCAGATCACAAAGAACAAAGAAATATTAATTAAACTGATCCAGATCTTCAATGTTGAACAACGTCACGATGGTGGTAAGGCAAGTATGCATATACAATACTAAACCAATGTAAGGTGCGCTATCGTTAATGCGCAGCATAAGGAAAAACTGAATGCACAGCTACTACAGCCCGTCAGGTGCTGCCCCCATTAGCTTACTGTGGGAAGTCCAACATGTTATCACACACTTCTCTCGTATATTAAAAATGACGAAATTCCTAACAAACAATTTGAATTGCAATGATTTACATATATATTTGATGAAATTGTCTAGCTGGAATCGATTAAATTTGGATACAAATTGAATAAAAAGATACTATCATGCAGATAATATTTGTAAATTGTTTCCGGACATCCAAACCAAAAAACAAATTCAAAACAGACTTATGCTACTGAATTGGCTCCCGGTTTGTTCCCTATTTCGGATTTATTCACACCAAAAAAGCTCACGATTTTCCATCTCGCCACTATTATTAATACGAATCTATTTGTCTGTGGGATTTTTCTTTAAAATACCTCAGATGTCGCCTGCAGTACTATTTCTCAAATAAAATAATAATTTAAAATAAAAATATATATCACTATGTATCTGTATTTGAACTTGGGACATCTCCCCTGTCAGGCCCGATTTATAGTATACCACCAAGCCATTCATTTCTTTGCTGGAAGGGATCTTTACTTCCAGTGAGACTATCTAAAATTTACACCATTTGCAAATCAATATGACCAATTAAAGTTTCACACCTCTATGCCAAGGTGTGCTTGGAGTAGAGGTAGAGTGTGGGACTTTTAATCTGGAGGCCTGAGATCTATTCCCCATAATTCCCTTTTTAATCAATGGTAATAACAATAAAAATATTATTGACTGAAAAATTACATATTGCAATAGCACTTTTACCCAAGGTAAAATAAATAAAGGATTAATTTAACATGCAGAACAAACAACAGTTGTGCAACTTGTTTAGATATATTGACATGCAAAACCAGCTACAGTAACATGATCATGTCATGGCAAGCATGATACATGGAACTTTGTACAACATACTGTTTTGCAAATGGTGTAAATTTTAGATGGTCTCACTGGAAGTAAAGATCTCTTCCAGCAAAGAAATGAAAGGCTCGGTGGTAGATTGCCTGACAAGGGAGATACCCCAAGTTCAAATACAGACACATGTAGTATGGATGCCCAGAGTGGGGCCCACCCCATAGCGGTGCCCTTAAGAAAAAATGGCCATAGCATTGTAATTCCTTTGTCAATTTTCATGATTGATGTGAAATTTAAATTGTATCATCATTTAGTATAACTTTTGTGAAAAAAGGTAACAGCACTAAAAACCACTGTGAGATATAAGAGCTTGAAGTGGATATTTTTGGGGAAAAAGTGACATTTTGAAATTTCCCAAAAAATGACACAATGTTTGGTTTGATTATTGCTTTAAGGCATAAACTGCAAATTGACACAAAACTAATTTTAATGCATTGCTAAAGAGTCATACTTAAGGCCTAAAAATTTTTTAGTCTCCAGCTGCCATATTGTTGATATTCTGATGATCTGAAGTGAGACTTTGATGGAAAATCCCACGGGTTTCCAACATTGGGCCCTGCTATGAGCTACTATACTATACATTTTTGAAGAAAAAAAAGTTTTAGTTCAAAAACAAAACTACAGTTGGACCCACCATCTAATCTATTTCAATTCGATTAAATAGTGCCACTATGCAAAGAAACAAAAAAAAATTACGATTTAAAAAAATACTTTACGGCAAAAGACCACCAAAAAGGTGATGATTTGAACAAATGTTTATGATTTTTTTCATCATACAGAAATTGTAAGCCCGATTTAACTTTAGCACCTTTATTTGGAAAAGGTGACACCCCCCCCCACAATGCATTGTAACAGTCTCAATTACGCTAGTACAACGTCAAGATCAAGAGTCGCGCTAAAATTCGATATTTAACCAGAGCTTTTTATGTAAAAATATTACAAATTGGCTCCAAAAAATAGATTTTGTAATGAATATTTCTCTTAATGACATCAGTTGTCTAGTTGAATTGTTAAATGATTTACTTAAAGATGAAGAATTTCTTCCCCAGTCACTGCACAGAGAATATCCAGCTTTTTTCCACTAGTCCAGCCTTGTATGCCCAAGTATAGGTGTGATCTCTTCAATGGCTAATGTCTAAATGACCGAGCAGTTTCAAATTGCATGACTATATCTATTATTTCATCTGTTCAGTGACTGGAGAAGAAATGAATAAATTAGTCTGCAAAGTTGGCCTTTTATAGGGGCACAGGCTCCAGCTGACTGGTCACACAGTGAAAGCATTCAGACCTATTGTGAATGTGACACTT
>JBCAUI010323741.1:0-15264 GCA_038406195.1 Haplosyllis anthogorgicola | reverse complement strand
GTGCACTCTTGTATAACCCTATGTATGCAGTCTTTGCCCTGCCACCTGGTGATGGGCATGGAACACTAACCCAGCTTGCTTGCGGACACAGTTTCATATGCCAATGTTCATCTGAAATATGTCCTATTAATTTGGGTCAAAATTTTGTCATGTAAATAAGTTATATCTTACTATCCTTAAGAAAGCCTATCAATATGATTTTACTAAATTTTGACATAAAATCTGAACAAAGGAGGGAAGCATATTTTCCCCATGTTAAGTGAATGGGAAAGCATGTGAAAGCTGGCATGTCAGCAGCATAACATACAAGTATGTGAGTGATGAATCTGTTTGTATATAATCTGTGCTTTAACTACAAAAATTAAGCTCATTCGTTGAAGGCAAAAATGCACATACAGAAACGGAACAAATTTGTTCAAAAACAAAACATCCATATATTACAATCTTCTTCCAATAATAACGTTTTATTTCATTTTGAAACGAAACCAAAACAGTAACATGTAAAGTCAAGGGGTACTTATTTGGTCACAGTCAATGTCCAGAATTTTTTAAAAAGTCAACTACTACAACGACCGGACGCCGTTCATATATACAAAAGAAGCTAATAATTATGCAGCAAGAAATCAATTTTCAAAGCTGACCAGTACAACGAAGTATGTTTTTCCTTTCTTAAATCTCAGCAGTCGCAATTCGGGATGCTTCCGAACAACTGAACACGATGCCTTTGAAGTGATAGGCAATTAAAACGTCAAAACTTTCACTTTGTTTAGGATGACACGACCGTATCTGTCCATGGCTATATTTTCTCACCCGAAGATTATCCGACCAGTGTCCAGTATGAAGCATCGCGGGGTGGAAATCACAAAGCTTTGTAATTAGCAAAGTGATTTATTTGGTTGTCAAATACAACTAGGACTGAAAGTTATAATAATTGTTGGTTCTGAAGATCAAGATATTTGTTGAAAAGAATAGTACCTGGATTTGAAGTTCAATTTATTTTTAAAAAATGATAATAAATATATGAACTGACATTCCAAGGATAAGTAGTGAGCAATGCAGTGGCGGTTTTCATTATTTAAATCAATAGATTTCTTTCAAAGGGCAAGATATGTTCAGTAATTGTCATTTACAGGAACCTACAGGGAAAATACGAGAAAATACAAAAGCAAAGATATAAACTATTGAGTGTTTATGAAACAGATAGGTAAAGATTTTCCTGGCTCACAAGATTAAAAGTAATACACAAATACTTGACATTTTATTTTAAAATTTTATTTTATTTATAACTCAATGTCAGATCTACTTGACATCTAATTAAACCGAAACTTAAAGACCTAAATATTCCACTTTGTTCACATATCCATAGCTTTCGGTGAGAAAATGAAATTACATTCTGGGAAAGGTGCTTTTCCTTATTATCTTTATCGAGAAAGATTAGATTTTTACAACAGTACTTATGGGTGATCAAATACGGAAATGCGACCGATCTATGGAGGATATGGGATTGTTTAGCTCCCTACTTGGACTTAGATCGCTGTGAAGAAGCTCCAAGTAGAAGTGCTGAAAAGATAACTGAGTTCAAGATGGCCCTTTGTTTTGAAAATTCACTTTGTTTTCTTTTTCCTTTCCAAACTAATTCTGATACGAAGTCTAGGTGGTCTCAAGGTAATTTGAAGGGCACATTTCCAAAAAAAAGTCTCTTTGAGAGGAAAGCCTGTGAAGAGAAAGTTTGTCTCTAATGAAAGGCATTCTATGGAGCCTTTTTTAAAATTAAAATGCATTGCATTTGGTCTGTCTCAAGAGAAAGACTCTGTCAAGCAAATGAATTTTCTTGCGATTTTCACTTTTCTCTTTACACAGAAAAAGACGGATTTTTCTATTTTACTTGAGCTACAGTGTTAGAGCCATGTGTGTAAATGGCTACAGTGCTTTAAGTAATAAAATTGATGTCAGTTGTATCAAAACGCATAAATCAGATAGTATTGATTATGGATTATTGATTATTGATTGACTTTTTTTTGACAGGTTGTCTGAAGGGTTTTATGTATCGGAATGCAAGTTCGCTTTATCAGTGTTAGTTTCACGTACCAAAACCCCTTTCATTGAGAAACCGAGAAAATGAATTTTTGAGGCTGTCTAACCTCCCCCCCCAAAAAAACACTAATTAATACACAGGATTAACCAATTATTTAAGTCTACATTTACGCAAATACTACGAGGGGCTTCGGTGTCATTTTAATTAATTGACAATACATGTAGGAGATGAGACCCACTTGAGTCGGAAAATTCCACCGCGATTTACCTTGTAGTGGGCTTGACATTTACACACATATCTCTAACACCTGCTCAGTTGCTCACGCTACTCACCACTTCAGGTGCAAAGTTTGTTCTCAATATTTTACTATCTAATTATAACAAGTACAGGATGCAACTTCCTCTCGTTTTCGGAATGAGACAAAAATGCGAGAGAATCAAAGTTGAGGGACTTGAAATGGGAGCGTTACCCTAAGCCATACCAAGGTGTCAAATTGGTACCTGGCAAGTGGACAGCGAACGTAATTAGGTAAGACCTTGCATATGATCGCCTCATTGTGATGGTTCACACCAAATTGGGTGAGATTTGTAAGGGGTCAAGATGGCGACTCAAACCAAACTAGCTCTGTTGGGGGTTAAAGCTGTATTCAACCACTGTCAATATTCTAACGGCTCTTAATGCTGAATAAAAACTTATTTCAGTAGATTTCCCAACCGTTTATCTGCAAGATAGTAGGACCAGACTGCTTTGTAATCAAAAGACACGATTACAAGTACTTATAGTACATTGTTGTTAATGATAACCTCTTAATCACACAGTATAATACTTCTCCTGTCATAGATAACCGGAATTGGTTCTCGTAGTTTGAGACCATTCATAAACAGTGTCGATTAGCATGCTCACATGCATGCTGAATCAAACCCTCCATGTATTGGAAGGTTTAGATTAGAAGATATACATTTTAAAGGCAAGATTTAAGTCAGTCGTGAAGGGTTGTATAAAAATAAAGTTCTACTAGCTGTGAAACAACAAAAACTGAGTGTTCGAGAAGCAATTGTGTTGGATAACAAAAGAGATTTTCAGACAGATTTAGTTTTGTGGTAAGTAGTACGCCGCATGAAGTGAGCCATGGAATGAAGAACTTCAATAATTCCATTTATTATTAATGTAAACAGCAATTATTGCCCATCCCCATAAGAAAACTCACCCAATCTTTGCTGGACATGGCGCCCGTGATGACTGATACTCAATGCGTCGGGACCAATTTTACACCTTGATATGGTGAGGCAATCTTGTACCTGTAGGCAAATAAGACATGCCAACCATGACCAGTCAATATCCGATATGTTCTTAAAATGATTCTTAACGGCGACATTATCATTAATTTTTAATTGCTATCTCTAGCCGATTACTGTACTTGACCATTCTAAATTTTTTAAACTATCAACCGGGGTACGATTACAATTCTTCTTCAAAAAGTCACAATAAGCAATACGCATACCTGACTGTGCCTACCTGGATGTGACTAAAACGATGGGTTCGATTAAAGTACAATTTACATAACTCTGTGCACCCCCACCACATTATGAAGACCCACATAATGACATTTAATTCTTCACCTGAATGTCATGAATAAGAACATTATGTAGGATATCAATCTCGTAATGATGCAAAAGTCTCATGAATTCCAACGGAAGTCCAATTAACACAATGTTAAAAATGTCAAAGAGTGTCATCTTATTTTCATTGCCATAAATGGGAACTTATGGACCAAATATTACTCACATCTCTCCTTATTTCTATAAAATGCGGACAAGAAGCCATAGATCATATTGTATGTCATCTCATCTTTGTTTTCAGCAATTATTACTGTACTTTTCTACAAATTGGTCCAAAACTTTAACATTGTGTCAATGAGACTTTTTGTGCCATTGTGAATTTGCATGAGGCTCTTGCGCCATTATGAGATTGACATCCTACACCCTGAATATTATCAATCAGTCGCCAAGCCAGATACCTTTCTTCCAACATCTAGTTTTTTCTTTTGAAAGGTGTACGAAATGATTGATGGTCACTTCATGTTTTTCTCACATTTTATCTCCAGCCTTTTGAAAAATATACAGAGATAGTGTACTTATAGATAGAAAACATATTGACACTGTCATCTCACTGCCTACAGCTGTCTCTCCAAGGTGATCGATCCGTGGTCACTTGAGTTTTCCTTTTATGGCACAAAAAATTGTGAGATATTAAGAACAGAAGAAGACTCAACACTGATGAAAAAGACCTGTCCTGTTGACACTGATCTGTGAGTATTACTGCCCATACTTACCTTCTTTCCTAAGGTCAACTATAAATGAATGCCTTATAAAAAGAATCATACGTGCAGACCACTTTATATTCATGGCAAAAAGTAAACTATACGTTAAAGTACAGTCTGGCATGCATTCTCTGGAGTGTTATATAATGTCTCTATTGCGGTTTAGGTCTCGGTACAAAAAAGCTAGACTTTCTGTAACCTTGAGAATGTTCCCTTGGATTTCTGAACATACTCCATTTCTTTTGTCCTTTTAAAATTTTCGTGTGGACTGAGATCATTTTATGGGACCACTGGTACCCACTGTTTCGGACTTGGGGCTTATTCTGCCCATGGGTTTCAAAGTCAGAGTGTACCTTTTGGTGTATGTAAGTCCCCGTATGGAACTTGGTTCATCTGTGTAGATCCTGTCGTTTTCAGAGATGAACAAAAAGTTCAAAGTGATATCAAGATTAACAGTGTTCGCACAACCAGAAATGGACCAATTTTAGTATTTCAAAGGTTAGTTCTGTCAACGCGTGTATTCACTCACCGTTTTTTCTGATGTCCGTTTGCTACCTCCCGGTACTATTCAAGAGCAAATATCATTAGATTTCCTGTAATAACTTTAATGATGGGATCTAAACCGATTACAATCCCATACAAAACGACATCAATCAACCAGGACAAACAAATATAACACCCAGTCGGTGCATGTCCTCAGAAACTCTTCACATTTCACAGCTAATCTGGGCACATCCTATACCTGGTAGCAAGTACTTATAATTATGGTCACTGATACAGGTTGCTCCGACAATAAAGAGGCCAATATTATGAAGTACTTGCTCAGGTTGAATAGAGGATATTCATTCAAAGTTTCGTGTAGGAATGTCTCATTTTGTACTGATGTCAACCCTAAGAACCCTGATCTATACCTGAAGTGTTCCTTATTCACAGCTCGAATGTTCTTTCACAGGGTCCCAAGGTATAAGTTGTTATCGTATTTTCCCCAATGAAAAATACTGATTACAGTGGTACTTGCTTTGGGCGGACCTTCTTTTGCACGACCAACCTCTCTTTGCTAAGCCATCAGGCCAGAGATGTAACACATTAAATTACACAGAAAAGAACCCTCCTTTGCAAGACCACCAGTCGGTTGATAACCACTTTTCTTCCCAAAAATGGGTGGTCGCCCAAAGGAAAGTCTACTATACTATTCAAAACAATCATGCATAGTCAGACAGACAGACAGACAGACAGACAGAGACTGACTGACTGACTGACTGATTTAATGCAACACATATACAGAAGGAATGATCTTGAGGAAAAACTTGCAAGACAGGGTGCTAATATTTCCTTCGTTTTCACATTGAAAAAAAAGCTATAATTCCTGTTCTTCAAAAAATTACTTCTAGAAAGTTTAACCGCAAAAATTTAATTTCCCAAATAAGGTAGCAGATAGTATGTGCAGCCACGCGCCCGGCCATACAAAGATCAAAGGAGCGACAGATAATATTCGATCTCAGGCCTTCCACATGCGAGGGACGAAGCAAATTACCGGCTAGTTTCTACTCAAGGCAATAATTCTATGTCAAATTCAAACGTAAATGATGGATTTCACATGCCCATCATGCGATACTTTATTTGCAAATCAGTGGGTTTAATTATTATCAGTATGGTCACATCAGGCTAACGTGTGCAGGATATTCTTGTATTAATAAAATAATGACAAAATTACTTTCCAATGGGATTTTACTTTGAGTGAAGCACACACTCTAGTTTTGACCTTCATGATGTTTTTTCTCTAGATATTTGAAAGTATCCTATTGACCAAAGTATGTAAAATTTATGCGATTTCTAATCTAGAAATGGAATAGAATTATTCCGTCGGGCATCATAATGGGTGTTAATATTTAAAATAACAAAAGAAAACATCCGAAGATATGGTAAATATTCTAATAACTTTGCAATGGAGAAACTTTGATGTTCAGCCATTAAGATGAAAGAATGTAGGATTTTATCACAGAGAGCAACCACACATTGTATGATACATCCACTCCCTTTACAGAAGTACTTAACAATAAGAAGTACTTTTAGTACTTGCTATATTGTAGAAGTTCAAACCCAGGTATCTTGTTGGTCAAATTCCTCCAGAGAATTTTGCTGAAAGTAAGGCCATATTTTTCTCATTAATTGGAGTACATTTCATTGAAAGAAATTTTTGATCGGAACAAAAACAAAAAAAAACAACCCAAAAAACCTATAGTTTAAGATGTTTCAGATTGAAATTTACACAATTGCCACAATCGTTTTTCACCGATGTGCAACAATGTGACGGAAGGTTACGATTTCTTGGTATTTGTTCTTTGATTTAAGTTTTGTTTCACAATTCTTGAGTTTTGATAGTGGCGGGAAACGTAATCCAACAAATGAAAAAAGTTTGGCCTGAAGACGTACCATGTTTATTAATTAGGTATGTAGGGGATTAACAAGAAATCCACAGGCTTCCTGTTGGTTTCATACTTAGCATTTATTCTAACATTTTTAGCATGTTCTGGTTAAGAAAGACTTTCATGTACTCGTATCTTCCAAACTTTCAACCACTTTGTCTATAGAGATACCCACTCCCACGGCTGCCTAAAGCAAATGGTGTCCACAAATCACTGCGGCCATATTTATTATGAGCTGTAATTTACTTAAAGATCAAAGGAGGAATAAATGTTTTGAACCCATGGGTCATAAGGTTCTGCAAAGTACGTTTCTATTTTGTAAATGTACAGGTAATTGTGCATGTGGCTAAGTGCATCTTCCTTTAGGTTATCAGACATTACAAAAATATAAAACTGAAATACAATTGTGAAAATCTTATATTTTATAAAACAAATATAGTCTCGTCAACTGAAATGCCACCGCATTCTTTACCGCCATTACTCAACAGCGTTGTGTTCATGGAAAGGAAACTGTTTTTTAACGAAACAATTTCAACCATGTAAATCTTAACACAGTACATTCTTTTCCAAATGTAAATGCTCCAAATAAGGTTAAATGGTGTCAAATCAAAAAATAAAGTTTGAAAGAAATAGATGCATGAAGTAATTTCTGAGCCCGTACAGGGATGGTGCAACCCAAACACCAGAAGCAAGATCTTCCCAGAATTCCAGGCATAAAACGAGGCAGACAGACCACATCAGAGGTCATGTCTTTCAAGGTCACAGGTCAATCTCTTAGGTCACACTTAAGCAACCTTCCCAAGCCGTTAACCTATAATCGTTCTATGATTTACTAATAAATAACGCAAACTGTTACATAAGTTTACATCATACGAGGTGTCATTGCACCTTTCGTCTCGCAAAGTATTCGATCGAATCATGAGATATTGTCAACTTTTTGAAGACAACAACAGAACATTTCACGTGAAACCACGAAATGTGACCAAGAAATGTTGATTTACAACGGAAAAAATTGGGTCACCCTTCCAGAAATTTCTGCATTCCATGGAGAGGGACATAAGGTTACGTTATGACCCAAGAAAATATGAAAAAATCTAATCAATGCTAATTATTGAAGAAAATTATTGCGTTGAACAATAGATTTTTTATCTGGGTCGAGTTGATGAATCAATTTGGCTCAAATATATATGTGCTTTTCAAATGTACATTACTCAAACACACTAATTGAAGAGAATTTGGGAAAATGTTCACTTTGGGTGTGCGTGCGTGCCTACATGCGAGCCTGTGTGTGTGGGGAGGGGGGGGGCACTAAGGATTCTCAATGGATTGTCTCATCTCGGCACAACTTCAGTGTTTCATAATATTAGATCTCACAAATACTCAGCTTCCTGCCCTTCGCTGATTGGCCGAGACAGAGGTCACACTAAAGGTCATGGGAAGGTATGAAACTCAGTGTGGAGTCATTACAAGCGTACCAGCGTTAAACTAGTAATTCTGATCAATTTGAATTACACGGTCACAATCATAGGCCCTATTACGTGAGTTATGGCCAATAAAATATTTGGTTTTGTTTACTTTGCTCCGGATGTGTATGTCTGAGTACCCAATGTCAGTGGTTGATCCCGATGCACAGATCCAGATGATGGTGGTACACCTTGGTGCCTGGTTTGCCTTGTCAGAAGACAATTTAATTCTTATAAAACGTTTAAGCAATGTTTATAACGATTCATTGCAAGTGCCTGATTCCCTTTATGAGCTTGAGTACCTGAATGGCCAACATTTAAAATAAGGTTATGAAAATGTGTCCAAGGCATTAAGCCATTATGAAGCACTACAGCGTGAAAATATTGTCGACTAGATTATCTAACCTTTTAAAATATTTCTTTTGCTCGATTTATAGTTTGGACAATTGAAACTACACAGTAGGGGGTCCTCATTTTAACTAAATTACCTGCTCGGATATTACTTAGTGGGCACTTTATCACATCTGAAAAAATATGTGCTAACTCACAGTGACTTTCTAAACCAACGTCCAACCCCTTAAAGGCTTTCAAAATGGCCAGTATATTATTTACCTTCTAATCAGAATCCCCACAATCAGGATAAAACAAAACAGAACCGTGATTTCTAGGCACTTGAGATCTCCTGCAGCCTCCACCTGCAGGGCTGTATCAACACCGGGTGGGCACTGGAGTGACTGGACCCTCCTCTTGACCTGATTGTTCTTTCTTTGTTAACTCCTGGAAATCAAAAAGCAGTCACTACTCAAAAAAATTTAATATTTTCATTCATCTTATAAGGAATGGATTGTATGCTACAAGGACTCAGCTAAATGCCCTCTCTTTCTCCATTGTTACATCAAATATTAGCCCAACAAAACCTCCCTTAAATGTAAAAGAAATGTCCAAAAATTATGTAGTTACATCGTTTATTTGTTCCTTGTCAATATTTATAATAATTACACGTAGACCAATAAAAATATGTGAAAAACAAAGACTTGACATTTATTATAACTAGTCCAACTGAGTTTACTACCGTTATTGATGTACATATCCTCAGTACTCATACATCAATGATTAAACGTGGCTTTAAAGAAACGTGCTGTAATATGATAAACAAAAATCACAAATTTCAAGATTACCTGTTCGATAATGAGGATAATCATTGATCCAATCAGTTTCTTACCTAATGCACAGAAGAGTACACCTGAGTTTGATTGGAGATCAGTAATTCTGAGCTGTCAAAGAGAAATCTACCTGATATAAGTGATGACCCGTCACCATAGAAACAAATAGACAAGGTCAAGTATCCATAACAACCTCTGATTGGAATTAATAAAGATCAGAGAAAGTTATGACAAAATTATTTTAATACGTCTTCTGATTATCCTAACAAAATAATCAAAGCATATAATAGAGGGATTGATCATTCATACCTGTACCCCAGGCTACAGACCTGATCTCAACCCGATACCTGTGCATGGTACTACGTTTACATTTAGGCCACATGCAAGACCCGATGCAAGTCAGTAAATGGATATGATTACAATAAAAATATCAATAAAACATGACTACTCAAAGCATGGGGATGACAAATGTTATATCCTGGATACTGTAATATCCTATAATGCAAATCACAACACGCTTTTACTCAAAGGATGTAGCTAAAATACAATCGCTTGTGACTGAGATTAAGCATTGTAACTCGCCCATAAATGTGATACAATACTGCTAATAAAATTGATATTTGAGCTTTTTGATTTCAAACATAAAATTCTTTCTTCGGGATTCAGACCTTTTGGTCGGACAATTTGTTGCAGAGAGCTTTGGGTTTAAATCTTGTGTTTCATGCAGTACAGGTAAAGAAACTTTCATCGGCCTTTTTGCTGCAATTTCATCATTCAAAAATTGATCAACTCTACGTAACGAAGCTCATTTATAAATATTCTGATTTGCATCCTGCATCAAATAGATTAAAGCAATAGTACCTGCATACACATTGTATTTACATACAGGTTAGTATCTGTGTTAGAACATCTCTAAATCATTTCGAGCTCCCATCGCGTATGTGAATTGCCCTTAGCATCTAAACACAGAATCAACCCATGTTACGTAACTCAGAGATGAAATTCCAACAGGTACATTTTCTTACACTTTTGAACTCAAAGATACCCCAGGGGAGACGTGAGCTCATGACGCTTAAACCAAGGAGTGTACTTTTTATCTTTTACTGTAAAAGAAATGTTTTGTCTTCAAATGTTTGAAATTATTTGCTTAGAATACGTGTTACAATTGTAGCATGCATGCGATGCATGATAGTCTGTATGTTTATTGCTTCCAAAACAAACGTTTTGATAATGGTTTGAAATTCTAGAACTCAAAGAGTAAATAGCTACATTTCGTAGTTGGTGCGATTTTAACTGCTGATTTACCGTAAAATAATTTATTAATGACAAAACATTACGGTGTTAATTGGATCTGTGGAACCTACAATGCCGTATAAAATGCACTACGTGCATGCAGGTTCAGTACACTACAATAGATCAGTACCAATTCCCGACAAAATGTAAATTTTATTTCTTCGTTCACGAAGAAAATTTTGTCAAAGGTTAAATTTTAGTTCTTTTTGTGTTATTGTCCACACGCAATGTTGTCCTTAGTTCCAAATCGTTTCTGTTCTTCTCTGGGACCAGTGCGCATCTATTTTTGCAGACCCACTGCTTAAGACTTGGTACATTGCTCTGCCACTGGGTTTCAAAACCATGGTTTCGTTCGCTTCTGTTTTTTGAAAATGTTTCCCACCATAGAGTCTTAAGACTTTAGGCCACCTTTTACTTTCCCATATCTGTTCAATTGTTCAACCTTTAATGACTCTATATTTCACCCGTGTCTTACAAGACAAGTGTAACGACTCCCTAATTAACTATTACGTAGTCTCCCTGTATGCCTAATGGAAAGCAAGAAGGAGCAAAGGAAAGCGATCTTCTAACGTTATACAAGTTGTACAAGAAACCCTACGGCTACGGCTTGGAACACTGTAACCATTAGATGTACAGGTCTAAAAGAACCTTGATATTTTGCTCAAGAAGGGGTTGGATATTGTGTAATGATTCACGGGACACAGATCTAAGACGGGTTTGAATGCAGCTAAGTAAAAGCTGCGGGTCATAGGAAAATTAGCATTTTAATTGGACATCAGAGTAACGTAACGTGGTCCGCGAAGACCTGCCTCTCGAGCTGATTAAGGTAACCGGTTTAAAATGTGAGAAAGTTGGGATATGAAACTCAAATATACACCGATCTGTATCAGCTTCAAGAATCAAGATCCACAACGTTCTAAAAGCTTAAACAAAATTTTGTCTCTGTTCTGGGTCTTGCGTTGTTTAAACCAGTACACTAGGAAATCACCAACATAAGGTTTTATCAATTTGTTTCAATACGTTTCTTCAGATACTTAGTGTTTGTGCTGTCCATGATCTCTGACGCGTACTTGCGTAAATTTGCCAAAATTAAGGAACTTCGGGCCGTGCCGGGGAGGAGGGAAGGAGACGGGGATGCAGATCTATTCAGTGTGCTAACCAAGATCGGCATGTATGTTCATCTTTACACAACAGAATGAAATACGATATTCATCTTTCAAACATATTTTCTAAACTATTTTAAAAAAAACCCCACAACGCCTTTTGGTGTCAGGACAGGCAGCATGCAAACATGTACGTTTGAGTGCGTGTGTGTGCGTGTTTATGTTTGCGTGTGTGTTTGCTTGTGCGCTTCGTTCTATTCACTAGCACTCTCATCAGCATGCATCTTTACATTGTAATGACTTTTACCAAATAAGGAAATTATCTGTAAGACAAGCACCACTGGACTGTCCGGGGTTCTAGTTCGTGGGGGGGGGGGGCAGGGGGCGCAGCTCCTAATTACATTTATTAGAAAGGCAACATATGGCTAATGTGAATGAGAATCTCATATCACTTTCAAAGACTATTAGTATGAGGCTTGAACCCTTAACCCCTAAATGTATACGAGGCTCTATGTGCGTTTAATAGCTTATATGCATGATTGAAGGTAAAATTTACTTAGGGGTACAAAGGAAAGTTTCATTACATTCTTCCCACTGTCTTTAAGGGGCATGATTCGGCATTCTTTAACTTTCACAGGTACAGTTTGAAATGTTTGGAAGGTGAGTATTCATTCCACATTACACAAACAGCTATTAACATATGACATCCCATCCCAGAAAAAAACGACTTCAGTTAATCACCATGTCTCCACCCAAAATACAAAATGATCCGTCTCCAACAAAGGTTCAAGAATCGTCCAAGGTTTTAAAAGAGCGTTACTTAATACATTAATGCTTCACTAGACAAAGCTTTAACCTTTCAAAAGAAAGGGGGCTATTCTCCCAACCCCCGTATCCGCAGAGATTTCTGTGGATGAAGCTTGGCATATTGGTTCCCTAGAAAAGTGGAATTAATGGGCTGCATATGAAATACAGGATGCCCTTCCTGCAAGGGATGCCGGTACCCTGGGTGGTGGAGGTGGGATATTTAATTCCATGTTTCATGAAGCTTGAGCTTGTTAGAAAGTGTCAGCGTCTTACGTGTAGAGTTTCCATAGGAACGTCCATTTCTGGGCATTTGTTTAATTACACATAGCATTGTATTAAATTTCTCAAGCATTGACCTTTGAGAATGTTCTTAACTCAGGGAGGAGCAGGTACTGAACTCTCTTTGCTACCACAAAATAAAACTTTAAACCCCTTCCAACCCGTGGCGTATGTCGCAAAATTTTTAAGCAACTCGGCGCTCGTACTTTTGTCCCATATATGGATTTAATTTGTTAATGCACAGATTCCAAGAACTCTAGGTTGCCATACGAAGCAAGTATTGTTGCAAAGCTACATTCCAAATGAAGGGCATATTTACAAACTCAGAAACACCCTACATTTTGACCTCGACCTTTCTCGGTCATACAAATCGTAGGGCATTCGACTGACATACAATAATATGAAAATTAAGCACCTTATATTGATGTGGCATTGACCTTTATTCTCAAAATTGACCTAGATATTATGTTGATATGCTTACATAAAAATAATTAGGCTTGCGGGTCAAGCCATATAGAAATCATTGTCGGAATAGATCGAAACACACACTGAAAATATTGTCAATACCTTACCAATTATGCAAACCTTCCCTTTAGGTGCAGAAATTCAGCATATAGTGGGATGTCAATGTCATGTGTATTGCGTACACCATATTTATACCAACTGACTAGATTACCTGCTGAAAAATAGGAACAAACTCCGATTAAAAGAAGAGTTGTGCCAATGCCCAAGAGACGTCAACCCAACATCTTCTCAAGGGAGTTCCCTTTAAATTAAAACTTCCTGTACAACAATAAGTAGGATATTTTTCATCTACATAAATTAAAGTTAAATATGGAAATAAACTACTTCAGTATGTGGCCGAGTTTAAATTAATTAGGTCCGGATTTCAATGAAAAATCCTTCAATATTTTCTCATTTGTGACGAATGTCAGTGTTGCAAGGGTAAGTACATTCATTGTGATGTCAATGCACTGGAATTAACGAATTCCAACACACATTAAGATTGTATAAGTTCACCTGCTTTCGCCATGTCTTTTGAAACACTGGGGCACCACATAGTTTGATTATTTCTTGTAGCTCAGCTTTAATAGTGTTGTTTATGTACATGAAAATTGATAGCATGTATATGAATTCAAAATGTAACTTTGTTTTCACTTCTAGAAGTAATTACAAGTTCAAGTTGGATTTGTATTGCTCATATTATGTAACGTTCATGTTCGGTTTCCACTGTGTTTGTAAATAGAGAACTTAAACAGAACCCAGACCCCAACCTGTTCAATTTATAAACAAGGTTACCTTAAAATATCAACACAAATTGAAACCGTCCTGACTGGAAATTAATGTCGAATGAGATATCCAAAAACAAATCTAAGCGCTACTTTTTATTTGTTTACTTTTCTGTGGTCAAGCGGTTAAAAAAATCATCTTAATATTCCGCTGTTCATTTAAACAAGCAACAAAATACTAGCGGTTTAACTTTGCAAGTGCTCTTCCAATTCATGTAACAGAATAAAGATTTCTTTCTGCCACGACTGCGGGCCTCCATTTTAAGTAGTGGACCCAAGCCTATGGCCTTAACGAACATGGACACACCTCTGGTCAATGAAAATGATCACAAGCAATTTCAAACACACTTCATTGCAACATATTTTACTCACCGTAGTGAGCAGCCTTTATTTTCTTAATTCACGCAAATTCAAACATTTGAGTACAAAATTCAGAGTTTCATCAACTCTGATCGATGAAAATGTCACAAGCACACAATAATATTCTACCTACACATTTCGATGAAAAATGAAAGCCAATGACCGGCCCTTAATTTCTTAACTCGTGCATGTGAAATTCAAACCTTTCACTACAAAATTCAAATTTTGAGTAGTTGTTAAACTAATTACAGAACCCCTCAGAAGTGCACACAGATAAACACAAACATTACGTCACGGCCCCTTAAACCGTATAGTTTTACTCTACGTGGTGCGAGACCCCTCCCCGACTCTAGTACACAAATATTACAGCACTAATGTATCTATCTTAATTGACTTACACATGTAGTAAGCAAAGGTTTAAATTGATAATGCGAAGAAAATTAGTCAAATTTATTGAAGCCATGTTCCTTGCGTTTTGGCCTGCGACCCAAAAGGTTAAGTACGTGCATGATTCAATGAGAAGACACAAGCGCAATTTTGCTAATGGTGTGTTACTTTAACTGGAATCAGTTTCAGTTCGAAGATTTTCTCTACCGATCGCATACGTTAAATTTTTAAGTAATGCTAGAATTGGACGCTGTGACTCGTAATATTTATGTCGAATTTCAATGTTCATTGGCGGATCTAAGGGGGGCGCAGGAGGCGCGCTCCCCCCCCCCCCCCCCC
>JBCAUI010323630.1:0-15266 GCA_038406195.1 Haplosyllis anthogorgicola | reverse complement strand
ATAAACTACACGGTCAAAAATTAGTGGGCGTGCAGCAATTCATTGTGTTAAGTGGCCCTGAAAACCTCAATGCCCTGTAAGGGGTGCACGCTCCTAGACCAGCGGGACAGCCTTAACGGCCGCTAAGGAAGGGACCGTGTAGTTTATAAGGACGCGCTGTAAGGCACATTAAAATATATATTTATTACTGAACCCTATAACGGGGAATAGCTACGTCTCAATCAAAGGATAAAATTCCTGTCAGTTTTGGAGTAAAACTACATCAAACGCACCACTTGAAATTCTTATGTTCTGTCACGTTCTTTACGTCTCCAAATTGATAGGAATTTCAGGAACTGGTGCTAAGGTTGTGACAGGCATTTCACTTTGTCATAATAGAATTTCATGCTAAGTCTTTCACTCGGACAAAAGCGCTTAGACTCTTGTTCTCAAAAGGTTTGACCAGAAATTTTATCTATTGAATATACAGGTTGAATATACAAAACCGACTTTCACTTTTCATTTGAAATGCAAAATCATACAAAAATGCAAATTTTACAAAACGTTTCTGCCACTTGAAATTGATTCTGGTGACAGCGAGGTGAAAGTTCTATATTCTTGGTTTTAAAGCTCTTTGTGCGCCCGGACACGCGGAATTACTGATGAGAGGATTAACATTCAACACCCCGGCTTGAAAGGGATAACAATGTAAAAGCTCATGGGTAAAATGTCTCTTACTAATTAGAAACAGTGAGTAATTGTTAAAGTTCCCAGACCGCTTGTCTCTCATCCAAGACTTTCCCGCGGCAGAGGTGGGAGGGGGGGGTGCTTAGTACGGAGAGAAAATTGCCCCAGTGCAGTACAATGTGCTGTATGTAAACTGTAGTATGTTTTTATAATATCCATCAGGAGATGAAATGTTCGTTCATTCGTTCTCTACATTTTCGGAACAGTAGTGAAAAACGTAGTACAGTGGTTGGTACCAAGGTGTAAAATTGGTACCCCCCTTGAGGAAAAATAAGATGGCGCGGCCCCATGTGGGAATGCTGAGCAACACCTGATCGCATCATCTCAAGGCTCATAACCCGCACCAAGGTTGGATGAGGTCTCAGGTGAGTTTCTGGCTTGGAAGTTAAAAGTTGTGAATGCAATTAATGCTTACACTGGCGATACCTGCGGTATATCAAGTCCAATTAACTGCAGCTTTTAACTTTAACGATAGAAATATACGCCGTGCCAGTTAAAAGTTCTAGCTACAGATTATACTCATACTTCTGATTGAGAATCTAATGTTCTTTAAAATACTGCTTGTCTCATTCTGTCCCTGAATGGGAACAAACTTAACAAGTTAGTTATTTTTAAGCTGACCTATTCCTTTCAAAGTAAGGGAAATCCTCAAGAGGAAGAAGAGTCAGTGTTAATGTTAGTTCATTCTCATTAGTAAACCTTAATTACTGACATAATATATTTCATTTTACGAACAAGAGAATTTCATGCTGCTTCTTTCACTTAAACACAACTTGCCACGCGACAGATCATGAAATTTCCATCAATTTTGTGTGAATAATGTTCCACGCTGAGTTATTATTCTCCTCATAAGCTAAGCTCAGCATGAAATTAAATTGTTGCGGGAGGTTAAACGTTTGATAGTAATTTCATGATCTGAATTTACATTTTTCCCAAAATGAAGAACTAAACGAATATATTTTATCCCCTGAAGTATCGACAAACTGAGGATTAAAGTGCAATGAGAATTGTGAGATAATTGTAAGAGGAAACTAACATTTTAAACGTGTGATGTTCAATAACACCTATAAATAAGACCAGCTCATGAAATTCCTGTCAGTTTTGGATTATTAACACATCAAAAGAACGGCGTGGAATTTCCTTTTGTTCTGTACATTTCAGGACCTGAGTCTCAGCTCAGAATTTAGATGTCATTTTGGGACGAAAAATTTTCACATTAGGTCTTTCATCCAAATAAAAGATTTTATTGTTTCAGAAATGAAGAATATTCTGAATATTCATATTCAGTGGAAATAATCTGTCTCAGAAACATAGGTGTGAACGTATTTATTTTCTCGTCTGGCCAACATATCATGTCGATCTCCGTCAATATCTTATATTGTGTTAAATCAATCATTATCAGATCAACTATGGAAAGAGGCACTGGGATTGGAATCAGATGTATGTCTACAGGCCTCACAATCAGCTCCTGAAATAGATTTCATTTTGCGTCAATGGAATTCCATTCTGTATCTTTGACTCAGACAACAACGTATATTGTTCTCAAAATGATGAGCCTTAACCAGCCATTTCATCCTCTCCAGGGCTAATCCAAAACCAAAATTCAGTTAAAACTGAACTGACTTAAACTAAATAAAAATAAACGAAAAGATTGAGAATGTCATACGTTTAGGAAAATAATTATGAAGGACGACATATTTAATTCACTGAAAAAATATCAGTTCCTTCTGAATCCTGAAAACCCTCGTCCTGATACTATATTCAGAAGTGCACAACCATTTTGTAGCTACTGGTACTCGGGCATGCTTGGATTTCCACGCATGGTCACCTTTCGGCCATACAAGTATTAACAGGCCACGTTTGCTGAACTCCAGTGATGGGATGGGAACTGGTCTGGCACCGCACCGCACCGCACCGCGAACAAAATTAAGTTAATATGTTACTATTTTACATTTACACCCAACAATCAGTACAGAGATGCCAACCCATGAGAGTTAAAATGCGTGAGATCTCACGCATTTGGGTGGTGCAAATGCGTGAGGGACACTGCTTTAGTTAATTACAGCACCTCAGACAAAAAATTGTCATTGATTTGTAATCTATGATGGTTTTAGACAAGACTGAAACATTTCAATTTAGGGTTAATGTTTTCACGATGAATAAAATGGCAAACAAGGAGATAACCTGTCAGCTCCCAAGCTTCATGCTGCCATTTTGTCTGTCACATGACGTGTGACGTCCTGGGCACCTTGCCAGAACTTTCAGAAATCAGGTCAGAAATCAAAGCAAAAATCTCGTGAAAACAGAAAGCTGAATGCCCGATAGAGGGCATTTAGCTCAATTATTTTTTCCGTTCTTTCTGCGCCAGAGTCCAAAAAGCGTGAGATTCATGCTGAATGCGTGAGAGTTGACATCTCAATACTCACTTATTTTTTAATTGCTGACATTAACAAGCGGTTCATTTAGTTAAAAGGAGGAACACCCACGAGAAGTCAGTTTGGACCGAATCCAAGATGATCAATTGTAAATCTTCACCTTCATTTTGGTATAAATGACACTGCTGAGCAAACAACAATTACCATCGCCTTACTTAACGCATATCGTCAATGGCCAATCTGGCATTTCTCACCGGCAGATTTAGGCAAATACTGACTTTTTAATGAAGCTGGGTCTGCTTTTTGAATTCATCGTCATGAAATCGGCAGTTTGTCTATTTGAACTTGGGATGAGAAGGGCTTACAGTGGAAATAAAATTCATGGTTTTCCCTTGACTAGTTCATGCCACGTAGAACTTGCAAAAGGATCAGGAGAAGATTAATCCGCCTCAAGATTCATACAATTTTCTATGTGCGTATTTATATATGTTGGCTGACGCTGGAACCGACCTCCTATGCCTTCCATTGTGCAAAGGTCCTGCTCGTGCCCTCTCAGTATTTTAGGCCGAAATCTTACACTTTCTCTGTTAAAATTTCTTGTTGAAGTTGACATTTTTGGTACTTTTTCATCACAGTAATGGACATTCACTACTTTAGAATTGAATATGATGCAGGTAAGACAGAATTTTAGCTAAGGTAGGCAGAATTCAGCAGCTTCTTTCTTCAAAATTTTCATTGCTCAGGGTGATCTGCACAATATATCCACATGTCTGGTGTTACAGTGTACTTCTCATTATCTTTTTCTCTTATCTTAGTCCGTTGTCTGTTCAACTGAATTGAATAAATCACGAATATTTTGTAATTTTGCCATCCATAAAAATTTTACACTTTGTTTTACACTGCGGATCAATAGGGCAAGTGTACCCCTGGAATTCCTTTGTTCCAAGTTCGAAACGTCCCCAATTTAATATAACCTGGATATCAAATCAAAGGAGACTTTATGGCTCTTTATGCAAGCGAATAAATTAAATATTGTCACTCTTCACCCTCTCATCTCAGGAAATTAGTGAAATCTGTAAACAATAGAAATTTACGTTGCGCTTTTATTCCAGAGATAGAGCAGCATGAAGCCACCACCAGATCATTTCTTGCAATGGAAACTTTACAAAAGAGTCAAATCGTGTACATTGTAACTTCTGTGATTTTATTTTAGGTCACATGCAGTCAACTGGTCTGTCCACACATTGAAACCTACATCCTTAATGGCTGTGATTTATATTGTTATGACTTCGAGACCGTAATGTTTAATGTGGAGAGAGATACATACAGGACTTCCACCCAACATACAAGAATCTAGACAATATGCTCGATAGGTCTTACTTGTCAGCTACTGGCGTTGGCAATTTTCACAAAAGGCCGTCTAAAGGCAATAAATAATTTCATTTGTAAGATCAGTGGTATGATGAATGACTCCTTCACAAGGAACGGACGCAGGTGCTTCAACATTTACCTTGGAAAGGGAAACTCGAGGAATGTTTTCTTACGGCTATACGGGATTTATTGCAAAGGTTAACATCTTCAACCTTTTTGGGTAATGGTGAAGTAATTAACATACAGTGTGGCGCACTTATTGTGTCCGTATCACGCATATGGGTCGAATGTATCCGAAATGACGTCAGGAAACAAGCAATGGAAAAAGTATTCAATAAAACTCTTTTTTTAAAGTAAGAATAGAAAATTTTCAATTTGAAGTTGAATGGAAAGAGAATGTGGGCGAAAGTGAGGGATTTGTATATTTCTTCAAATCATGAAATTTCTATTAATTGGAAATGTACAGAACAAAAAGAGAGAACAAAAGAATGTCACACTGTGCTTTGATTTGCTAATATTCCAAAACTGACAGGAATTTCATGATTTGAGTTTAAACCCACGTTCCAGTTATTGATCCCTGACACTTTGCGTGTCACCGAATAGAATATTTTGGCTGAAATTAATTGGAAACAATTATTTAAGAAAAATTGGATAAATTTGACAAGTTGTCAAATGTCTTAGCTGTATTATTCTCAAGTAATTTTTGGTCAGCAATTTCTTTTCAAATGTATTATTTAAATTTCGTTTCCTGCCTTGGAATTGAATTTAGAAAGAAAGGGAAGGTATGACAATTAACTCCTTTCATATTGCAGAATTGTTGTGATAATGGCATCTTGGTAGAATACGCCGGCTCTCTTAAAACCACTATAATGGTGTCGTGAATTATTAACGAGGCCACTTTAATGACTTTTAGAAGCTACCTCGATGATTAGGCATGAAGCAAAGTTTACCATTACTGTTAGAAAGAGGCTTTCTTCCCACAAAGTTCTAATCGTATATGCCACTAAGTGCTGTGTAGTTTTAGGAGAGTAATGAGAGGATTATGTTAAATGACACCTGTCGCATTCCGCAGCAGATAAGCCCATTCCATCTTTCAGGTGAACTGATTATGAGGCCAAGCAATATGATTTTCTTCAAACAGCACCAAACAAATATTCAAATGTTATTGGAGTAAATATTCACAGCCCAGAAGAAGACCTCTCCTCTTCTGTTTAAGGACCAATACACTTGTACTCTTTTCAGGTCAACCCAGGAATTTAGAGGCGTTCGGGAAATTCCACGCCGTGCTAATGGCGTGCAAAGTGTGAAACGCTTTTCTAGGTTTTTCTCATAAATTTTATTTACTTAGTCTACCAAATCTACCAAATTTACCACATTTTCCAGACATGTCAACTAATCTCCTCTATTATAACTAACCTTTTATCTTTGAATTGCAATCAATATTTTGGCCCAAGGACTGAATTTAGGGTTGAATAATATTCCATTATTGGACTCAATTTAGTATTAACCAAAACTATAAATTGTCTGGAGACAAAAATCTCTTTAAAAATCAGACAGTTCATGTGTCTGGAAAATTAGGTAGATTTGGTAGGGTCTGAAATAAGAAAAACCCTCATTGTTGGTACCATATTCCCGCTATGTAGAGCGTACACTTCACTTTGACCACTTGTCTCTTTGACAGTTTATGAAAATTTTAAGTTTTGAAACACAATAGAATTTCTCGCTTTGTGTAAAATATACGGTTTTTCAGAGCCACATTGCTGTTAATTAATTAAACCGAATGGCAGAAAAACTTTGAGTTCGTTGTAACTTATTCCCTATGGAAAACATTGAATAACATTTTATAGATTTGAGCAACTGTGAATAGAAACCGTTTCGTTTTGGTGTTCTTTTAAATATCTACAGAAACACGGTCACGTCAAAGATTTCATACAGCGCGTTTTCATAAATTTAACGCGCATCCTTTAATGCGTTAAGAGTGGTTTGTTACATGCAACTCGTTTTCATAAACTTAATGCACATCCACAATGCAACAAAATGTAGCGTTATGTTGGTTTATTACATAATGCTACCAGACCTGCATTCTGTAATAAACCAACATACAGCATTTAACGCTTGTTGTTGCGTTAAAGGATGAGCGTTAAATTGATAAAAATGAGCTGATAGACGAGCTAAAGATCCACCAAACTCTTAAAAATATTATTTTGAAGACAGAAGCCTGAAAGATACAAGCTAAAAAGATCTTGATTCCTACAGAAAATACAATCTACTACCTACTGCTTTTGCGCAAAAAATACCAATATGGATCCATTAAAAATACAAATATGCAAATAGAAACAGAGTGAGACTAAGCCGAAAATCCCCCTCTATTTGCTGTAGGCCTTAGCACCTTTTTGGCAAAAACCATGGATAAGAGTTAGCACCTTGTCTTACCCTGGGTTTGTCCCGGCAAGTGCTTTGTTATGTCACCTTGTCTAAAGAGTACTTGTTATACTCTTAGGCCCAGCTGTTGCGCCTACAAGACTGAGGGTGCTGTTTAAAAAGAATTTCTTCTCTTAAAAGCACAGTATAACATCACACAAAGGCCAAATATATCTGTCAATTCTCATTTAACTCTGGCTCTATTTCTTGTTAAAGAGTTTAACAGTAAAGCGAAGAATATGTTATTCTTTTCTAGAATAATCCAAGTAATTTAACTGCTGTAAAAAAAGTTCTGTCAATTTGAACAATGGAATTTCACGCTGTGCTTTTATGGATAACACTGTGCGAAATCTTTTGTTCTTAAACGTTCTTAATTGATAGAAATTTTAGGAGCTGTCACATAATTAAAGTTAAAGTTAGTTATTTATTCTTGATATAGCCAATTTTCAAGCACATTGCTTATCAAACACGCTTTACAACTTTTTGAACTTCCCAGCCAGGAACTCACCTGAGAACTCACCCAACCTTGGTGTGAGCTATCCCTCGAGTGAGCTTGTGGTGATGAGATTGGGTGGAAGCTAAACATCCCCCGTAGATTCATGCAAAATTGTTCCTGTTCTTCAAACATAGGGCTGGTACCAATTTTACACCTTGGTCTGATGAGGCTGTGATTTACTGAGACACTGCCCAATGTCTCTACCCTATCCGGGAATAGAACCCGGGCTGCCTGTCCAGCAGCGCTTCACGCTAACCACTACACTAAGGGGCTCACTAATTAGTTAACTACTTTGTAAGATTTTATGACAATTATAACTATGTGTGACAGTTATTGCCAGTGTGTGAATAAGTTTAAAAACCGGACGCAAAAAAGCATCTTCAGTAAATCACGAAGTTGTATATCAACTTTTCACTGTGCTGAGAAGATACATCATTTCCTAAAATTCCGACACCCGAATACTTTATCATCATTAGTGAAAGTGAATGACCATATGACAAACACCTTCGTGACAGCAAGAAGAATGCCCACGCTTTAGTTTACTTGTTGTTTGTTTTAAAGTAAACTTTAAATACAGGTTTTAGAAACAAAATACATGAGTCACGTTCTCCGAAAGAACTCTGCGAATTCCATATTCATTGACTTGGCTCCGTCAACTCCCCAATGATATTTTGACAGTACACGGAATTCGCATGAGAACTTTAACACGGCACCTATTCTAGGTTTTTCTTATTAATTTCGTTTACCTAATCTACCAAATTTACCAAACTTTTCAGACATGTCAATTGATCTCCTCTATTGCTAACCTTTGTTGGTTGAATTGCAATCAATTCAAATGTAAGCTTCTTGGTCATTTTTGGCCAAAAGACTGAATTTAGTCTTGAACAGTATTCCATCATTGGACTGAAATTAGTATTAACCTGAACTGAAAATTGTCTTAGCACAAAAATCAGTTTCTAAACCAGACAGTTCATGTGTCTGGAAAGTTAGGTAGATTTAGTAGGGATTGAAATAAGAAAAACCCTCAATGGGAGCTCTCTTATGTAACTTTATGTACACAATTGATACGAATTCTGGGTAATGTTGATTTAATATGATCTGAGACAATGAACATCTTTGTCAAATATTGCAGTGCGGAATAAGCAGAAGGTTCCAGATTTATTCTGATTTGAATGCATATTATTTTTAGAATATAGCTCGAAAAAACAGGTCTTGAGGAGGAAGACAATAGACAATTCACCTATTTTACCTAATCAGATAGGAAACATAACCAGTACTATTTTTGGTATGTATACCATTTATGGTGTACTGGTGATACAATTTGGGTAAGTGTAGCATACCGATATCAGTATATTTAACCAAAATGAGGGCACTTACTGATATAAGGCCATACCATTTTTGTATGTATTCCATTTATGGCCCACTGCTATCAATTAAATTTCTCAGGAATTAGGCAAATCATGTGAATTACGTGTACTTGAGGAAATTTTAATTTGGAAAGACCTCCAGTGACCGTTCGTAAAGATGTATCAAATATAACAGTAGGGTACAAAATGTATGTTACAAAGCGCGATTTTTTAAAGCTAAAATTAGGTGATGGTCTCCTGAACTGCAATAGTAAAGCATAGGAATTTTCTGCAGCCCCACAATTGTGGCAGCACCTGACGGGCAATAAATACAAGCTACACTTCGTTCCCTACTGAACCCCCTACAAATGTTAACCGCGGATATTCTCGCACCCACCTGGATGGCCTTGTAAATGCTGTAAATAACATCGGGGTCAAACTCTCCGCAATCACCTTTACCAAAAGCTGCATTGCCTCGCTTCCCAATTCCATTTCCCCATTTACCTTAGGAAAATCAGAAAATCAGAGAAATATTAAATTACAATTTAACTATACTTTCTAGAAAATACAGTAAAATCTGCATTGGGCGAACTCCTCACTTTTCAGGAAGAAATATACGTGGATGACGGTAAGTTCGCCCAATGGAGTACAAAATGCTAAGTAAAAATCAATTTGGTGATTGATTAGTATGTGGATGACAGTAGCACGCCCAATGCAGATTTAACTGTATTTATCAATCATAATTTAAGCATAAACAAGTCGTGTCAACTGAAGTTCTTTTTAAAAGCCCAAATACATGGTGGTAAAAGTCTTTACAGGTCTAGTTAATAGTGCACAGCTTTCGGGTTCTCCCTTTAGCTTGGACTATATCTTGAAGTTTCATTCACTGTCGTTGCCCATTTGGCGCGTACAGACTACAATCTAACATCTCCAGTACACGGTATTCGTATCAGTTTGGGAACAATGGCTCATCAAAAGCACAGCGTGAAATCCTTATGTCCTCTCTTTTGTTCTAGACGTTTCGAAACTGATACAAATTCCGTGTACTGATTTCACACTGTATTCACTTTCATTTCATTGTGCCAATTTTATTCGTCTTTACCTTTGTAGACTTTACAAGCAATTAAGTGTTTTAAAAGAACTACTTACCGGGTAAACTGAAGCTGAAAGATCCTGCTCTCTTTCCACTTCCCCATTTACCTGTAAAGGATAACATTTTTTCTAGATTAAGGATGAAAGAAAGGTTATTCTAAGTTGGAGACTGATATTATTCTATTCAAAACTTGAATAGGTTCTTTTAAGCTTGGCACGTACTTGTCAAGTCAATTTTGAGTTTGAGCTATAAATGGTTCTCTAAATGTTTGATCAGAAAAAAATTTGTTATAAGGTCAATACACCAACATTTCTTAAGACAATGGTTTACGGGACACTTTGTATCTTGAAGTCGTCAATGTTTAAAAGAAAGTGTAATAATTATAATAATTTCTATCCGTTAAGAATCTTTTAAAATATTGTCATGAGATCGGAACATGGTACTTCATATTCTTCGACGGTCTGATGACAAGAAGATCAATATCCTTTGGTAATGTTTTAATACCGGAGACTGTGGCGTATGCAAATGAGTTACCGAAACAATACCCTAATTTGCATACGCCATTGTGACCTTAGAAAAGCCTTGCGTATTTGATCTGTATCGGGTGTACATCTATTGTGCATATTCCTAATGTCTTATTTTATGTCTAGAATATCTTTTATTCTGACGCAAATCAAGGAATGTCAGTAATCTGTACTAATTTTACCTAAAACAGTACACGAAAATTGTATCAGAACTTACAGCGGCACCTTATGGGAGCTCCCTTCTTTACCCCTATGTACACAATTGATACGATTTTTGTACAATGATAGAGTCCAAGATAATGTCCAGATGGAAGTGCACACACAAAATTGCGCAACATACGTAATAAAAGTCAAGGTTATTATGTTGTTTAAACCCCACTGAGCTAATATATATTTATCTAATTTTAATGATTGTTCTAATTCAAAATCGCAATTATAATTATTATTTAGATAAATATTATTTAGATGGTATTGAAAATACCCAATATTACATAACTCGTACAAAATTCAATGTTATTACATTATATAACACCCCTCGGGGATTACATATTGATAATTTATTTTTAATGCTATATGTCTGCTTAATTGGCAGCGACATGATGAATATTCCACATGTTTAGAACAGTACAATACCTTTTCCTCAATGTAATGCTATCTTCTCTCTTTTTACGTCAACGCATCAAAGCGAAAGTGTAAAATTCCATTAGGATTATGGTTGGACTGATTTAATATTTGGTTAAATGACAAACTGATTAGATTTGGACAAATTTTAAGGCACAAATGCGGTATTTTTGTAACATAAGAATAGTTTCATAAGATTATATGGGATCTCTTGTCACACCTCAGATGAAACGAAGTCTTCCTCAAAGAAGACAACAATCGTTTAGCTTCGTGGAGCGGACAATGGCAAGAACATGCTCTGAATATTATTAATTCTATTTTCGCAAAAACACGTCAACTAAGATGACACAGAAGAGCTGGTTGATTTAGGCCGACACGACAAAGAACTGCTACTTCAGACGTGTCACAGACGAGAACATAAAGACTTTTCTTTTTGAGAACCGGATGTATTGTTCATATCTGACTGTAAATCAGTTATGTGAAGCTGTTTTATTTGCAAGTCTTGCGCGCGACGTTCACCTGCTTTGCCCTAACTCTCTAATATTTATCAGCGCGTTTTCATAAACTTTAACGACCAACCGAAAGGCAGCAACATGAATAACTACCCTCATTATGCATTCTGTTGCTTTGTTACTTAATGCTAAATGAGTAGCGTTAAGTAATAAACCAATGTAACGTGATGCTTAATGCATCAATTTCTTGGAATCTGATGCGTTAAATTTTTTTAGTGTTGTGTTATTTAAGGGTTTATAAACAAGCTGTATATTTGTAATTTGTTCTTTGCCAGATCTGATAGATTTGGTAGGTATGGTTATTTTGTTAATTTTGGTACAAATTTAAAAAACACAACACATTGTTTATTATAAACAGTAGCTATGATATGTAATCTAATTGGAGACAGCACACGACCTCCTTTATATATCAATTATAAAATCTTTCAAGTCTGACAGATCTGTAAGATCTGACCAAAAAAAAATAAAAAAACCTCAATAGTTAATGTACAGAAAGCGATCACTCACCGGGCAAGCTAAAACTAAACTGGGCTGAGCTGAGTTCGAGTTGGTAGGCGATGACGATGCAAGCGAACAGCAGTAGCACTTCTTGTCTCATGGTCACTTCTTTGTAGTTTTAAGGGCTGCTGAAAAAGACGAGAAATTTTAAGTTGAAATCATACAACATTTAAAATAACACCATATCAAAAATTGCTCCATACAGCCATTGGAAATTGTATCTAGTCAATGGGCTCTCTCGTACCTTTAAACCTTTTGTTCGAACTGCGTGCCAAGAGGCACATGATAGTCCATTGGCCAGTTCACGTACTTTGTTGGGGGGTAACATTTCCTTTAATTTCTTGATCTGTCAATATTTTTTTCAATGTTTGCAGATCATGAAATTACTATCAAAAGTTTAGCGCCCTCGCAACGATTGAATTGAATGAGCTCGGCATGAAATTTAAATGATGCGGGGCTCTTGGCTTCTAACAGGAATTTCATGATCTGTCCATTATGGGAAATTAGCGCAATGCGCAAAATTCATGTTGCGCTTGTTAAATCCTGTGACTCTGGAGACCATAGCGCGCAAGTGAGTAAGCAGGTCAACAACAGATTCATCTTCCAGGCTTTGAAACCTTCTGAAACAGAGGGTGCCAGTGGCCTCTAAAAAAGACTTCGGACCACAAAAAATTAAAGGGAAAAAAAAACAAAATAGAGAGAAAATTTAGAAAGTTCTTGGTTTAATGATGTTGACTTGGTCAGTGGATGAGTACACAACCCACACTTTAAACTTTTTAAAAAGAATTTCCCTGTGCTGAACTGACAAAATGAACTCCTTCCCTAGGCATTCGGACGTGTTGCCAGCCAACACAACTCGAATGGCTAAGTTTTAGCCAAACACTGGTATTATCCCAATAATAATGTGCACTAATTAAGCATGAACAAAAAAAGATCAATTTAATAAGGTTAGACAGTGTATTAGGAATATCAGTAACTAAACTAGAAGGACTTTAAATTAATGTGCAAATCCTAAGGGAATAATGGTAGCCCCAACATAATATCGTTCACTACAATCATTGAACACTAAACTCAAAATGGTGAGAGAGGCAGAAAAGGATACTAAACTGAAAGGTCCCAGTTCACTAAAAGACACTAACAGCAAAGATGCTGAAAAGGAGAAACCTAAAATAAAAAACCAGCCCCTGATTCCCTTTCAAAAGGCAGGTGCGAAGGACAATACAAAGGAAAAGGGTGCCAAATCCAACAAAAACCCCTCCAACTCCAATCAAACTCCAAAACATAGGGATACCCTAGCAAATGGTCAGCAATCACAAACTCTGAGTAATGCAAGTCATACTAAAAGACCCACATCCTCCTTCAGTCCATCAGACTCTGAAAAACCTAACAAAGTAGGGAAGTCTGATACAACACCGGAATCTGAAAATACAACTGATGGCAGTATGACAGAAATTCCTGCAACCATTGAAGGCAATTCAGATCCCCATAGCACTTCTTCTCCATTAACTATGACAACTGCAACAGGTGCTGATGCTACAAGCAAGGATGTATTGCTGAGTGATATCATCACAGAAATCCATAATCTGCATGAGGAGCTGAAAAATGATATCCAGTCAATCAAGAACTCCATACAGGCAAACACAACCAGCCTCAATGGAGTTTTCACCACCATAACAGACCTTCAATCTAAATGTATCAAAGTGACTGAGATAGAATCGAAATTTGATGATATGCAAACAAAAATAAACTTGCTTTCAGAAGAAAATACTAAGCTGCATGAAAGGGTACTGGCAATAGAACAGGAACATCATAATAGATGTGTTGTCATAACTGGGTTGAACGAGCAGCTGAGGGTGACCAAAGATAAACTGAGACATCTTATAAACAACACACTTGCCTCCACAGCTACTCATCATGACCACATGCTTAGGTACCAAACCATTGCAGACCTACCCCTGTTGGACTACAAGAGACAGGGCCACTACATTGTTGGACGATCAAGACCCATTTTCATAGAATTTGCCTTGAAAACTCATAGGGACTATCTTCCCCAACAGCAGTCTAAACTACCTCAAGGAGTATATGTGGAAGAGCTGTACACAAATGCAGAGATGGAAGAGTGCAAGTTCTTGAGACCACTCTACAGATACACCAGTAAACATGAAAATTATAAAGGCAAATGTAAAATGAATGGTGCTAAACTAATTGTGAAAGGAATTGAATATACCAGTGTGAATGTCCACACACTATCAGATGACATAAGTCCAATGCACTGTTGCAAGAAGCAGGACCATAAAACACTGTGCTTCTTTGGGGAACACCACCCTTTCAGTAACTTCCACCCTCACACATTTGAAGTTAGTGGTCAGTCATATACCTTGTCAGAGCAGTTTATCCAATATAAAAAGGCTATGTTCTTCAATGACGAGGATACTGCACATCAGATACTAGAATCTAGTACAGCATACGATGCCAAATCCCTCTCTAAACAAATTCATAACTATGACAAAGATAAATGGAAGAATGAAGGCTTAGATGTGGTATGTGTAGGAATATCCACCATGTTTCATCAAAATGAACTTCTCCTCAACATACTCCAAGAAACCAGCCCAAAAACCATTGCAGAAGCAATGGCTGACTAACTTTGGGGTACTGGTGTGCCACTGTACAAGCCAGAAGCACTTCAGGAATATAATTGGACACAAAAGGGCTGGATGTCAGTCATCTTAACCTGCATACATGACAGCAGTTGAACCTGGCCTTAAACACATGTAATGGCCACTACTCAGTTTGACTGGATGTCAACACCTGTATAGTGCTAATCAAGCTACTTGGATGGCAACACAGGATTCTGCCTGGTTGCATATGTTGGATGGCAACACTAGAATTAAGTTACCAACCAATGTTTGTATTTGGAACTAGACATGTTTGTTATGCTGGGATAATAATCCAGAAATTTACAATGTAGACAAGTGCTTGAAACCTCTGTCTACAACCTGTCTTATCCTCCAATTATAAATCAGTGCACATGTTACCTGCAGTAAGTCAAGGTAAGTTAAGCCCATGACTTGCCACAGATTATGTAACATGAGTATCACTGATATCCCTTATAATTTATTAATTTATAGTGTCAAACAACAATGTACATACATCAACAAGAAAAGCCCATTCATTTACAATGGAGTTTCTTTGAAAACGTCTACTGTTGTTGTGTGTGCAGGACTTTCAATGTTTCCCTAAGGCTAAAGGTGATATTTAAATTATCTACTCCATACTTTCTGTG
>JBCAUI010323519.1:0-15268 GCA_038406195.1 Haplosyllis anthogorgicola | reverse complement strand
GATTTGGGACCAGGCAGCAGGCTAGAGACCTTCAGTATCACTTGTAAGATCTACAGACTTCAGCAATAAATTACATTTAACGTTAACCTATTGCGTCAGCGTTATCTGTTCGCGAACTAGAGGGAGAAGCCATCTTGTACCTTTACACTACAAAGATAAAAAGCTAAACATTTCTATTTTTGTATTTTGTAGACTCAGTGGTGATGACACTTGTGGATGGAATCTGTCACAGTACAACTTGCAAACTGGAGAAGAAATCTACAGTACAACCGGTAATCTTTCACTACCTGTTGGGACATACTCTATAATGTAACGATTTGAAATGTCAAAAAGCCATTTATCTCGATAACAAACTTCCATATGTCCGTAATACCACACTTTTTCATTTTATTTCTTAACCAGAAATTAAGGGCTCGAAAATAAAAGAAGATGAACCTGATGGAATGGCTGTAGTGACAGTGGCCGGTGTTCAGTGCCTTGCACTATCTTACGAGTATGTTTTGTTAACTTAATGGTATCTGTAATTATTAAAACAAAAGATCCTAATCTCCTAAACCTGTCTAATGGATTTAGATCTTCAATCCACCGACCAGAATCAATCATGTGCAAACTCACCAGGTCAACGGTTAAGTGTTATTTGACACAAAATCCTATTCCTACTCATATTTTCTCAGTTAGGTGCATACTTTTCTAATTTTCATTCACACTTTTAAATGTAAACTGTTATCTTTTTGTAGGCTAAGTAACAAAATAATTTTTTACAATGGGAATGATTTGCGGAAGAAGACAGCTAGCCGTTCTTTGGCAAATCAACACCCATCACATTTATCAACCATTTCCTCACAAAGCCAGACTCTTTGCTGGGTATCAAGGCATTGCAATGGCGATCAGATCTACTGTGATGTGAGGCAGCTAGACTGTAGCACCCTGCATCCTAAACACAATTCCAAAGCGTTCACTCGCTTTGATGGCATCATGGTGAATGACATTTGTTGTGTCCAAGATGGAGATAGGCTGCTTTTTGTGACAACGAGACGCAAGAGTGGGATATCTGCTCTCAATTCGAAAACAGACAAAGTGGAGTGGAATGTGAAGGGACAACTGCAAGGAATGGACAATGAGATGTTTGTCTCTGGAATAACAACAGACGGACGTGGTCATCTCTTTGTCTGTGACATTGACAATGGATGTGTACACATGTTTACAGTAAATGGGAAATATGACGGTGTTCTTTTGAGAAAAGGAGAACAGGGTCTCGGAAGCCCGTGGAAGGTCGTATGGCATCATGACACGGAATCTCTGGTTGTCGCTCACAAGAAGAAAGACTCCTGCTGTTGTATCAGTGTTTTTAATGTGACAGCGTCCTGAATGTATGTGAAAATACAGATGTGTAATGGAAAGACAATTGTTTCACTAGTTGCTTAATTCATACTTTGGAGAGTTATTTCTGTATTTGTTAATGTTAGCTATTATCATACTTAATTGTCTGTCGAATGAAATTCGATAAGACTGTGGTCTCGAGCCTGAAAAACTGACCATACAGTCATCCGATAGACATGCTGCCAAAAGGCTGTCTCGCTATCATAATAACGTTTCAGAATTTTTGTGTATTCTTTTTGTGTAACCATGTAATCACGAATGATATGAACTTATCTATTTATTAGAACTTTTCATGTGTTATCCGGTTTAGTAGAATTCTTTTAATGTATTTAAATACCCTGTTCGTGCAAAATGAAAAGCAGTTTTTGTGTTTAAATCGTATTTACCGGAGTAAATAAGACCTTCACTTTTATTTGCCACTAATATTAATCTGACACACTATTAAATATTTAAGGTAAATGTGATAATTAATACACAATATTGTTGCTGAATGCACCCAATCTGATATATTTTGTCATTGAAATGTTTCAGTTGTAATCTTGCAAATGTTGAATACGCAACTAAACTTCTCAAAAATTAAGTAATCAAGATTTTGTTTCTTATTTGGAAAATGTTTGAACCTTTACATTGAAATGGAATGTTAAAATTTTTGTGATGTCTTTGAACAATATTTCTGCTAGATGTTATTCAGAAACAGATTTAGTATTTTTCATAATTTGTATAAATAGAGATGCTCATATGCTTTTTTGTTGGCTCATTTGGCATAATTGCCAAAGAGTCTACAGAGTCATGAATTGTCCGTTGTCCGTCGTTGTTGTCGTCGTCGTCTGGCGTTGTCGTCGTCGTCGTCATCCAGCGTTGTCTGTGCACAGCCACCCTGAGCAACCTATTGATCATAGAGACCTCATATCTTACATACATATGCACCTATGTCCCATTTCAAAGCCTAGCAAAATTTATGTTGCTGTGACCATTTTTTTTCAAATTGGCAGCCACATTTGTATTTTTTCTTTGATCCTAGCTCTTGGACATGCATTTGATGGTACAGACTTCATATTTGGTAATCCTATGCATCTATGTACCCTCTTTATTTTCAATAAAAATTATATTGATGCCACATATATTTCCAGTTTGGCAGCCATATTTGTGTTTTTCATGGATCACATATTGCAGATTTGATCTTAAACACTTATTTGTGTTCAATGTGATATTGTGACATAGCGTACTTTTTTGAAAGTACCAAATGAGCTCAGGTCCATCTGGATCTATTTTTACGTATAAAATCATGAAAATACAACCTTTTCTTTTTCATTTTTGGCTCATTTGGCATAATTGCCAAAGAGCTTATAGAATCATGAATTGTCCATCAGTTGTTGTCGTCCTGTGTCATTGTCATTGTCTGTGCACACTCATCCTGCATATACACATATATGCAAATATGCCCCATCTTGAAGCCTAACAAAAATCGTGTTGCTGTGACCTTTATTCTCTGTTTGGCAGCCAAATTTGTTATTCTTCTTTGAACCTTACTCCTGGAAATACAGTTATGATACAGACTTCATATTTGGCAGTCTTATGCATCTATATACCCTCTTTAATTCCTTAAAAATTGTATTGATGTCAGCTATATTTCCAGTTTGGCAACCATATTTGTTATTATTTCATAGATCACATATTTGAGATTTGATCTTAGACACTTTATTAGTGTAAAGGTACAGAAAGGCTTCTCCCCTGGTTCTCCCTCAAATTAGTTCTCCCTCAATGCTGACACAGTAGTTAAAGGTTGAATCTCATTTATTGTGGTTTCTCTGAAGTCTACATGCAGGTGAAGAGGTCTCTAGCCTGAAGCCTGGTCCCAACTCGATCTGAGCTGTGCTGAATGTGTGTGTGCTTTATATACACAGAGACTTGTTTGATCCTAAATGATCTTTCATGGTTTTAATTGGATGTTACTATTTTTTAGCCTGGTAGTTAGAGATCTAAGACTTTGGGCTTTGAAGTTATGATGGCCAATGATGAGCACTGTCTATTTTGAGTGCATGTCTGCCGGACTTGTCTAGGGAGAGGGGAGGGTAATTTATTTACCTTGTAGGGCATTCAAATTGTCTCTGTACATTAGCATCTGTGTGATATTGGGCCTTGCACTGTCTCAGTTTATGATAATGCCAAATGAGCTCAGGTCCATCTGGTCCTATTTTTAATCATTGAAAACAAAAGACATACCGTATTTGTCTGTTTTATGGTGCATGCCCCTAATTATGGCGCACCCCCTTTTTTCAACCTACTTCAGGAACATTTCCATGGTAACTCACATGCATTCCATTAGCATTGTGTCTTGAAAGTGAGCTTTTTTGTTCAATTATGTATGTTGAAAGATAAAAACTGCAAACATTATTAATAAAACACCACTGGCATGACTCTGTAATGATAAACTCTAAAGGTATTCAAACATATTGACATGTCTGCCACTTCAAAAATTAATCTGAGTGATTTTTTAAATAAGGCACACCTAAAGAATTAACTCTCCGCGCAGTGCGCCATAAAATGGACAAATACGGTAATTTCTCATACAAAGTTATAACACAACTGATTATTTTAATATTTATTCAGGGTAAGAATCATTTGACCATTGCAAGTTGAGTAATATGGACTAAATAACAGGAATTCCCACATTTTAAGCTCACAATTGAATTTTTTACATTACTATTCGCCAAGTTCATTCGCAGACCAAGTATCGATACCCTGGTTTGGGCAAACACTGTCATCCACGGACTATCTGGTATGCATAGTAGACAGTTCGCCCAAGACAAATTTTACTGTACTTGAGCTTCAGGAAATATAATTGTGTCACTAAAAAGTTTTCCATTCGGAAAAGATTATTAAACATGTGCATAAATTAAACGTACAGTTTAACGGGCTGCAATTTATTTTGGAGTCAAGATTAGTGTCGCATTGTAGGGCGGTTATGACAAATCTTTTCTAGTCAAAGTAAAGGTCAGATGTAAATTTATACATGTACTGTCTATCAATGTCGTAGAATGAAGGTCTGAGTCGTAGAAAATGAATTTGCATGCTTACATTAGGGCTCTTTCTGGTATATGTGACATCTTAAAAGTTTCCTTGTCATTTGACAAAAAATTACTTCCCGCTCATTTTATTTATGAGAAAAGTGCTCGATTTCAGCCGTACAAACACTTTAAATTCCCATTGAGCTACTAACATTTAGGTTTTTTCTACAAATTTTCCGGGACTGAAAATACATTCTCATGCGAAATGTGTAGTGCTTTTCTAGGGTAGAAATCAATCTGCCGTCAATTACATCTACGCCGTTTATGCTTATTAAACGGCATGAAATTAAACTTTTTTGGCATTATTCTAATAAAACACATAAGTAAGGAAACAAATGCAGTCTGTACAGGTGCCGCGAAGTAATACTTGGACAAAAAAGTACAAATGGGTTTAATATAAAGTATTATACACCTGCGTAATCTGCATTTATTTGACAATTGGTCAAATTTTTGAGTAATGCTCAAAAGTCAACTGGGCCTACCACATTGTTTACAAATCATTCACACAATTTTTTATCCCCGGCGGCGCAGTGAATCTGTCTGTGTATGTTTACCAAGCAACTTGGCCCGAGCCTTTGGGCCAAATCATTCCACTGTTGTCAGCATAATGACTGCTATTCCATTTAGAGGACTAATTCAATTGTGACTAAATGATAACAACAGATTAAATTCCTTATTATATTTGGATAAGCATCATGAGTTAAATTTCCCTCTTTCAAAATCTATTGGTAAGAATATATGACACAAATGTTGATAAAAACAACGGTATAGTTTAGAAAGATAAATTGCATGTATACATGTTCAACCATATTGAAGTAAAGTGGAGCCTTCCATTACAAATCCCTATTTTTTAAGAGAACCGATAATTAACCCAATTTATTACTCATTAGTCATTTTATGACCTGAGGCAATTCATAAATATCCCAGAGTGCCATTTTCTACCCTCCACAACGCTCTCAGTACTACATGTATAATGTACTGATCGTTGTATATTTAGAATGCTCTGTTTTCAGTCATCTTCCTTAAATCGGTGCCACCATTGTCAAGATGTACGCGTCTTCAGTCTCAGAGATAATTAAATTGTTAAATGAATGAAAATAAATGGAAATTTAATTGTGGCGTCAAGTGTACGATATAATACCATCGCTTGCCATCAGTGAACACATACAATTGAAATTATTTTCGATTAAGTGGCGACCTGTAACTTTGTCCATAATTTGGTCCACTGATAATAACAGTGTTTGAAATAAAGACAAATGACTGGCTAAGATGGTTTCGATTTGACTAATTTTGAAATCCGCGGATAATTTTACATATACAATAAGGGTTATACAAATGATGTTTTCGGGAAGACCAGCTATCAGTAGATCGGACTGGTTTCAAAACTTAATTCGAATCCCGTAATACAAGTAAAAATGTTAACATTTCTCAGTATAGCAACAGTAATTGTAACGTTTAACTCTATTTTTATGCTAATTGCAGGTCAAGTTACGTGATTCATTATTGAAAGACGGAGGACAAGTGATAGTTTCACCATGGAACCACACAACCTTGGAGAAAGTCGACCAGAAATATTCCATCAATGTTGTACCGGTTGTCATCTATGCTATCTCGCGAGAACAATTTTCGGAGAAGGTAATTTACAGTTTCTTTGACTGAATGAAACGTAAACTGAAATATTGCCAAGGGAGTGTTGTTTCAGGTTACTTATGCCGTTTTGTTGCGATTATGAAATATGAGTTTATTTGACACACAAATTCTCTTAACCGCGACATGACTTTGAGGTCTAAAATGCCTATTTGTTTCGAGTTTGCACAATTAATGGTATGCTTGGTACTAAGTTGGTAGAGATACCTGTTATTATTATGATAAAAAAATAATTATCAATAATTATGTAGCACGACAGTCGATAAACTGTGTCCACTCTTGTTGTTCACAGAACATGGAATTTCCAAATTCCGCATCGTGTTTGATTGTGTAAGCACATCTAACAAAAATACCCGTTAATCGATTTTAAATGAAGATAAAGTTGTATCATTTTTATCACGTCTTTAAATTAGTCAAAGACATTTTTTAACAAGGTGCAGTGCGAAAGATTCGTCCTGTGAATGTGTTTTATTAGTCTATCACGCTTTGCGTTGATAGACTACTGTAGACGGCAAGGTGGTTTCGCTATGGAGTCAAAAATTGAGGACAAGGTGTTTGGGATGGACCCCCCCTCCCCCCTCCCCCCAGGTGAGGACGAGGTGTTGGGGATGAGGTGTGGGGATGGACCCCCCCCCTCTTCTTCTTAATACTTTTATACCTGACGGGAAAACCGTGTTTTTTCTCATTTGCGTGATAGACATTTTACCTCGTTACCTCTCGTTTCCAACATTATGTAGCAAGATAGAGTAATACAATAGTAGTCTTGGTGTTATTGACCTCAAAGGAATTACACGGAAAACATTTTCCATAAATGCCGTTTTAGTGGTGCACTGTGCTAAGAGTTATTTTAGGGGTGCACCTGATTTAAAAAGGAACAGCTCTTAGTAAAAACCCAGAAGTCCGTATTTATACTCTCATAAGATATCACTTACGAAAAGTTGGTGCAAATTTCGATGGTACTGAAAAAAATTGAATATCAGGTGCAAAAATGAGGTGAGACATAGAAAGGGTATGCGCCCCGAAAACATTTACGATATGTTTTAGTAGTAGACACGAAGCTATGGTTTAAAGAGTAATGACATACAAACCAAAGAATTTACTTGTGCATGTTTGTGATGCATAATATATGCTCAATGTTTTGTAGGAACTGGATGATTTGAGAAGGTTGAAAGAAGATGTACCCGATGTTGCTGTATTCTTTGTCAAAGTTCCCACCAGAGACTTAGTGCGCCAGGTTGAAAAAAACAGAAATGCCTCGCCAATAACTGTTATTCAAAATGCACTGGAGCGTCATAAGGTATCCGATGAAAAGCCAACAAAGCGACGATCAAAGGACACAGTATCATCGTCACCGCATAAAATCCACAGAAGTAACATAACGACACGAACCTGTACAACGTGTATGATGCAATTACTAGAATTAGGATATTTAAGTCCATTGCCAAATGATGTGCTGCCTGAACAATCAGACTCAGAAGGGGAGAGTGATAAGGCGTATAAATATACGACAGAAAGTGAACTTGTGTATGACTTCGAAAATTTCCCACAGTTGGCAGGCTTTGTGCGAAAGACCCTACGAAAGTACCTAATCAGAACCACCAGCTTGTTAAATCTGATACACACGCGGTGCCTGCAAATGTTCATAAACTCAGCATTTGACATGGCTAGGGATATGATTATTACTCCCAAAAGGTAAGTAAAATGAATATTTTTATGGTTTCTGGGTTACTTGTGCGAGAAGGGGAACTTGATATTTGACCAGCAGAGGTTGTCACAAAGCGATAACCTAGGGGAATACGGATAATGATTGATTAGAAAAACTTACGCTCCTACATGCCTCAGGAAATTCGGTACAATTTGGACGACATGATATTAATTCACAATTCAGCATCGTTACATTTATACTTTATCTTATCTTTTATACTTTATCTTATCTTGTGCGTGGAGAATGATGCAGAAGTTTTATGTGTATTGTAGATAGCATGCCCATATTCCTCCAGATGCCATCCCTACGGCCAATTTACATTGTGATTAAGGGTGGCCCCACTTAGACCAGGTCTTACAATTGTGAAATACCCTTTTTGGTCAAACAAAATTAGCATGAAATAAAATACCATGGTCTTGTAAGTGTAGGGATGGTCTTATAACTGTAGAATAACAAGTTTGTTAATTTTATGAAATTTTGGACCAAATTTTACATTTTTCTTTTATTACCTTTTAAAACCCAATATAACACAATTTTTTCCATTTATTAGAATGTAAACTATGGTATTCTTGAAAGTCAAATTCAGTGGCATCTATTTGTCGTACACTGAAATACCCTGTTCCTAGAAACTAACATCAAACCAACTCTAACCTTGTAATTAAATTTTATAGACCATAGCCTAAATATCGTGTTAATTTCACCTTACATAGACCATGGTCTTATATTTTGGGGGTCTAAAGAAAGTAGAAATCCGGTACAGTAGAACCTGTTATGAGCGACACTTAAATTTTCCAATCCAAAAGTGTCGTAAAAGGCAGGATGTCGCTCAAAGCAGAAGCATTTAAACTGGTCTAAACCATGTTGCTTCTGTAAAAGACAAGATGTCGCTCAAAACAGGTGTCGTTCAATACAGGTTCTACTTACTGTACGTGAGATATAATATGGTGCAAAGGTGAAATTGTGCACAAGTTTATGGCCCTGAACTACGTACAATCTGCCAAATGAATAGTCCAGACATAAAATCTGCTGCATTTAAATCTGAACCATTTATGGACCAGACTTATCGATTGGTCTTAATACTGGCAATGAGCTAAGCATAAAGACAGTTGATTAAACATTACAGATATATCAGTAGATATTTGTATAATATTCTAATGATTTTGAAATCGATGTAACCATTTAACAGCAATCCTTAAGCAATAACATTTATTTACAATTTGACATATTCTGCTCAAACAGAGCTACAAAACGTAAAAGATATAATCTAAAAGGAGAATTAGCCTTGGAATACTTACTTTCCAAATTACTGATTGAGGTTTGCAGTGTACATTTTGGCTAAATTGGCATGAATGCCCAAGAACCTGTAGAGTGATGAATTGTCCGTCGTCAGTTGTTGTCATTGTGGTCCGGTGTTGTATGAGGACACTATTGATCATCTTCGTTTCATATACACACACATGCACCGATATGCCCCATGAAAGCCTGTCAAAACTTTTCGTTACCGTGACCCATATTCTGCAATTTTTGCCATATTTGTTATTCTGTATTCTGTTTTTACCTTACTCCTAGAATTAATGGTACAGAATCATGGCGCTGCCATGCATTGTATCAATTTCTAATTTGACAGTCATATTTGTTATGTTCACAGATGATTGAAAGATGGTTTTTGGCGCATTTGGCATAATTGCCAAAGTGTCTATGGAATCTATGAATTGTCCGTCGTCATTGTCATTGTCTGTGCACAGTTACCCTGAGCACACTATTGATCATAGAGACTTCATATCTTGTGAACCTATGTGGACCTATTTCTATTTTCCTAATTTCTGTATTTTTATGCCAAGTAACATTTTATAATGAGTCCCAAAAGAACCCAGTTCAGTATGGACCTATTTTCTCTTTTTTGTTAGTGTACGTGTATGGTTCCAGTGTCATTGCTTTCAGCTACACATTGTGACATTGGCAATATGTAGAGAAATTATGTCAGTAAAGATTTTTCAATTTAAAAATTGACCTGATTGTGGCGGTTAGCTGAAGGTCACCCCATCCCATCTTTTCTCTACCACACATCCGCGGGCAAAAAAATGCATGAAAATCATGACGTTATTAAGGTTAGGCACCCTGTGGGTGTACTGAGAAGTAATAGGGTGATTTAATTTAAAGTTAATACATGCAGGTTATTGTTTCCCCGTAACTTCGGAAACGTTCCTGGACAAGAAATAACACTGTTCACGGTTTCATGCATTTTTTTGGGGGGGGGGGCGGAGGGACGGTGCCGGATTTATTCCCCAAAAAGGACAGTATAGTAGAATCTGTCTTGAGCGGCATCTGTCTTGGGAGGCATTTTGCTTTTTTACGGCATTCTTCTCTGACATGAATTCTTAATATTCATGTTTATTTTATCTGTCTTGAACGGCATTGCTGGCTTTTTCGGCATTCTGGTCATCCAAAAGTTGGGTGCCGCCCAAGACGGGTCTACTGTACCCATGTATTATTTCCCCATCTCTATAATGGGAGCCTGATTTATTTATTATTATTAGGGAGTAAATCCAAAACAGGAAATAAATCTGGAGCCCTGGTTCATGTCATGTCGCTATGATAATGAGATCATCATCAAAAGTTACAGTCATTAAACTAATTGAGGTCACCATGCACAGATTTAAAAATGTACGAAAAATAATTTCATTTACAGAATTGAATTTGCCAAGGCGAAAGAGATAGAACTGTACAACTGTTTAATGGATATGGCTTTGAAAAAGCAAGACGAGATCAAGAAACTGATAGCGAGTACAATCAGCGACATGAGAGAAGACTTGCTACAGAAAGCAACCGAATATGATTTCATTGGTAATAAAATCTGCTTGTTTGTGGGCGGCTGGATTTTATCAATCAACGTATCAAGTGCTATTTTGTTTGTTTTGGTTTTTATTCCGGTTAAAACTGTTTACTTTACCTTCCGTAATAGGGGATGATCGAACTCGATTCATAATGTTTAATGTTTGTGTACTTTATAAACAGATGCAACAACAAATTAATTAATAGATCAAATAATTTTACAAGGGACGTTTTGAAGTCGAAATAGGATTCCTGAAACTTTTCACTTTAATCGTGGGTTTACTGAATTGACGTAGACTTATTATTTTGCATTGCAATAGAATAGCTATTTATGTAACCAGGTGACATCACATTTTCTATTTCTACAGGAAACTGACTTTCTTTACGCATTGATGTCAGTTTTTTTTAATGTCATTGTTGGCTCGTTCGACATGCGACAGTCACTCATCTTATCCTTTTGTAGGTGTTGACATTCCAGAGAGTGGTGAAATAATGTCACCAAGGGACCTCAAAACATGCACTGGTCAGATACAAGAGCTCATATTGAGTTCACTCAATTCTGCCATTGCTGGAAAGTTACTCGGTTCAGTCGACATACTCAAGGACAGCTACACAGGTAATGCGGGATCAATTTAAAAATGCCAAGAAAGGTGTCTTAACATGTTAAGCGATTTTCAACAGCTTTCATTTTACCAGGTGATTAAATCAGCATTAAACATACAGATAATCTACTTTTGTAGGTGTATTGTCACGATGCTTAGAAAGTTTGGAAAAATCCGAACGAACTGAGAAAGAAAGTACAGAATCATATGACTCGAGAACTTCACTTGCATTTAGAGAGGTGAGATATCAGGCTCTGCTCGTGTGTTCTTTGCAAAAACAATCGTAAAATGACCTAAGCATTAGACATTGACTAACACATTTTTCAGTAATATGCACACAATATTGTACTACTTTGGGAGTCTATAGCATACATCTAGTTTATTTTAATTTATAATTTGCAAGTGAGATTCCACACTTTAATAGGAATATTTGTTTTGTTGCAGATATTGAATTCGGCCTACCAAGTGGAAATCACAGTCAGAGCTGGTTCATCGTTACTAAGAGTATTCGTTGAGAAAATGCGACAGGTAAACCTGGCAAAATAGCTTTTAAATCCTACATGTGCATTTGCTTGAACACATACAACTGTTCTGTATTCGAACCATTTTCTTTTGAATACGAAATATTTTCTTGCATATTTCAGTTAATGCACACAATGCCATGGAACACACCGCCTGTGATAAATGAAGAGTGGAAGAGAAACGTAGCAGACGACATGTTGGACAGTCTCAGTGAATCCAGGTAAGTTGTATTGCTGATAATTGGTTATCAATTATTGCCATGAGAACTTTTTTCATGAATTGATAATGTGGATACTAAGAATGAAGCCACATACCTTCAGTAAAGTATCCATTCTGCTATAATAAAAATACTTATTTTACAATTTCAGATTGGCAAAAAGCATATGTGCTCAGATTAAAGACAGATTGAAACACTCACATGAAACGTTTTCTGCTGCGTTGAAACAACTTGAAGCCAGACATTCGGGAAGGTTGGAACGAACAGAAGAACAGAGACTCAGAGTGAGGAAAGTTCATGCACCTAAAGTAGCTAGACTTGCATTGGAGAGTACCTCACTTAGAGATTACATAATGTATGGTATGTATTGGATTTGATACTTCTTTCATTACTGATGTGGTAAATCATTATGTCTTAAATTTCCCATGTTCCACAAATGTGGAAATTATTATGATTCTGGCAGAAAATAAATAGTGATTTAAAGTTTTTTATCCAAAATTTCTAATCATAGGAATGCCAAGTATGGGACGTGAAGTGGGACGAGGCCAGTACGGTGTAGTTTATTCCTGTGATACGTGGGCGAGATATTCTCCCACTGCAATCAAATCTGTTGTACCGCCAGACGACAAGCACTGGAATGACTTGGCACTGGAATTCTATTACACAAAGTAAGTTTGATTGTAAAAATGGGATGATTGCAATTTTTACATGAAACGACTCTGTTGTGTAGCTTTAACATTTTACCAGCAATGGCATGGAAATAATCCTTCTCAATATTTGTAGGAATGTACCGGAACATGACAGGATAGTAGCACTGCGTGGTTCTGTGATAGACTATCAGTATGGCGGTGGTTCGTCACCTGCGGTTTTACTAGTCATGGACCGACTGCAGAGAGATCTCTATGCTGCTATCAAGACTGGACTGGATTGGCTTGGAAGGTGAGAGAAAATACTAATATAATAACGTTGGAATGAAGTTCACCATAATTTCAACGAATAGCATTGTAAATATTGTTGAAATTTTGCAGGCTCCAAGTTGCAATAGACGTTGTTGAAGGAATCAGATTCTTACATAGTCAAGGTCTTGTGCACCGAGATATCAAACTGAAAAACGTTTTGGTAAGTGAATACTATATTGTTTCACCAATTCCCTACTTTTATCCGTAAAGTAGCATTTATTTGGAATTAAAATATCATCTCCTGTGATAGCTGGTGTGGGATTAATGAAAATAATCTTCAACAAAAGAGACATGAATGTCAGTTTGATATTTAACAGCTTGAACTCAGTGAATGAATTGCTTTTTGTGCCTTTGATTCTTAGTTGGACAAGCGAAATCGAGGTAAAATCACGGATCTTGGTTTCTGCAAACCGGAAGCTATGATGTCTGGAAGTATCGTGGGCACACCTATACACATGGCACCAGAACTGTTCTCAGGTACATTGCGTATGAAGTTTGACTAGGCAGATAGAGTGCCAGCTTCTGAATAAATTTCATATATGTGAACAACTGAACAGATGCAAATAATCAGGCTTTAAGATTAAGCGCTGTAAATGTATTCTAGCCTCAGTCCATCCTCTATTAAAATACCTACGTGTAACAGGATAATATTATAGAAACTAAAGTTACAGTAAACTCTTTATTGGGTGAACGCAAATGGGGAAACGAAGTGCACTCCCAATAGTACACTCCTCCCCGGACATATCGATATCGCTTATATCGATATCCCACTTATATCGATATTTTTTTCCACACCAAATTAATAGACCCTCATATTAATTGTTCTGCTTATATCGATATCCCACTTATATCGATGCTATTTTCCCGCACCAAAAATATCGATGTTTCCGGGGACAACTGTAATTACACACAGTTAAGTACAGAATATCAGTGAATTATTGGTGGAGATTTAAATTTGGAAAATATGCATAGCCTAAAGACTGGTGTGCCCAATCCAGATTTACCATACACAAAACATTTCTGAAGTTAATGTTTCATTTTAGGTTGCTATGACAATAGTGTGGACACATATGCGTTTGGTATACTGTTCTGGTATGTCTGTGCTGGTCATGTAAAACTGCCATACACATTTGAACAGTGTACCAGCAAAGATATGCTCTGGACTTCTGTAAAAAGAGGTAACGATCATTTATTCATATAAATATTTATAAATACATCATTTGGTTGACCTTGATTGCGAAAACAACGAAAGTAACTTTAACGGATTCCTACTGGATGGTAACCGCCCATTGCATAGTATTTTATTCGGTGCCGTAGTTTGATATATTGAAAATGAGTAGGCCTAATATGACGTTATCAATTCTTTCAACAGGTGTAAGACCAGAAAGATTATCACAGTTCTCGGAGGAATGTTGGATGTTGATGAAGAATTGTTGGCATGGTGAACCTTCGAAACGACCCCTACTTGGAGTCGTTGAGCCGAAGCTTAGAAGTATATTTGAACATGAAAAAGTGAAAGAGACAGCAGCACCTAGTGAAAGTAAAAGCTCAAGGTATAACATGCACGGCCAGTTTGAATGTGTGGTTCATAAATACAAAAAGATACTGACCAAACACACACTTACGATAAACTAAAATTATTTTCAAGCTATATTTAATGTTGACCGTAGAATAACAATAGCATAGATATTGACCTCGACTTCGTAAGTTCACATATGCGGAGGGTTATTTACAGAAGATGAAATAAGCTGCAAGATAACCAAAATTAGAATTCGTTTCACGAACATGACCTTCATTATGACCCAGTAAACACTTGAGTATAAGAAAAGAAACGAAGACAATGACAATACTTACGAAAATATAAAAGACTTGATTCAGAGAATTTGTACTTGAACTTTGTATTTTTGGGGGATTTTTTTCTTCTTTCTTTCTTTCTTTCTTTCATTCTTTTTTTATTTTTTTTGGAGATGCATTGGGCAAGTTTTGAGTTGATAGTAAAGTCGCAGAACTGTAAGCTGTGTTTGAAACATATATTTCTTTTAATAATATAACACAAATTGGTAACTTTTTGGCTCATTTGGCATAATTGCCAAAGAGCCTACAGAATCATGAATTGTCCGTTGTTGTCATCGTCATCATTGTCGTCGCCTGTGCACTGCTGCCCTGAACACACTACTGATCATAGAGACTTCTTTTCTTACACACATATGCACCTATGTCCTATCTCAAAGCCTGTCAAAAATTATGTTGCTGTGACCTTTATTCTCAAATTGGCAGCCATATTTGTGTTTTTCTTTGAACCTTTCTCCTGGACATGCAGTTGATGATACAAACTT
>JBCAUI010323408.1:0-15270 GCA_038406195.1 Haplosyllis anthogorgicola | reverse complement strand
TTTCACGCTGTGCTTTTGATGCGCTATTGTTAAACTTCTGATACGAATTCCGTGTACTGATCTGTGGATATGTCACACTGTATTCTGTCAGAATTCTTTAGCTTTCCTGTGTGGAGGAACGGTGGGGATTTTCAATAAATCCGAAAGAAGCAAATCGTAGAGAAATGTTTCTATTTGACTCAAGTCACAGGGGAACCTGTCAGGTAGCCTGACACGTGAATACAAGTTAGTGACCAGAAATATCTACTAAACTCCACTTTTCAATTCGAAAATTATATGAGCTTCATCGTGTGAGGCGTGAAAAGTAGTACACAGAAATCGTATCATTTTGGAAACGAAGAGAAGGAGAGAACGAAAGAATTTCACGAATAATAGTAATATAATATAATTGTAAATGGCAGAACGAAAGAATTTCACGCTGTGTTTCTGATGCGCTATTGTTAAACTTCTGCTATGAATTCCGTGCATTGCACTTTTAAGGTTGATGAAAATAGTTGGGTTTTCTATGAATATATCATGTTTTGCAAAAAAACTATACCAGTGTTGGTTTTAATAATTTTGGTTCACAAAAATTGTGGAAATAAGACACCTTTGTCTCGGTTTGTAAAATTAAGTTGTTTTGAATTACATTGCGACCGTGAGTATTATTTTCATTGTATGATGCTTATCTTAAGAGTTATGATGAACAAACACGTTTAAATTATTTTTTGATAAATCATTTTTATTTTTCGTTTGCAAATATATATAACAGGAGCCTTTAACATTAACAAATACTTGACACTTACGTTATTATTATTATTATTATTATTATTATTATTATTATTATTATTATTTTCCATGGCAACTGAAAATATACGCAACTAAAGTGGTGCGATTTTACATTTGTTTCTGCAATGTTGATTTTATTAGATGTAAAATTGGCCAAAGTAACCGTGCGCTGCACAGTATAAATTACACCCATTTTTGGCAAGATATTTTAGTAGCACAATCTTTTTCAGCTGATTTAACAGTGGAACAATGCAATGCGTATAAGTACTATCTTCCCCATTCAGACAATATGACAACAATACTGTGTACTTCAGTCGTCAGATACTGACAGACGCAATTGAGTTGAGACTAACTGATATTGAGCATTTAATTTGAATTTGACATTTTGAGTTAACACACTGTATGATTGCTTGTGTCGCATTTCGCTTTCGTCACCCATCCCATTTTTTACGGTTTTCGCCCAGAGGAAAAGGCTTTTCCATAGCAAACAAAATATTTCATAATGTAAAATTACAGGTATCTTTTTTGTAATTTGAATGCCAATAAAGATTTTGAAGAGAAATGCAGACAGCAAATTTATGAACGTGTTGAGTTTATGCGACTACAGCAATCAACTGCAAAACAAAAACACCCCCAGGAACTATTATTTTTCCTCAGATAAGTCGCTTTTTGAAAAAAAATTAATACAATAGGTGTTTTTCTTTCTTTTGTACTAAGGTATTTACCTGGAAAATTTACCACTTGCTATGAGTTTACGCTGTGTGAGTTTAATTGACCGAATTGATCCAAATGTGTTAAACAACCCTTCATTGATTTTAACAGTCTCAAAAGTTGGCACCAACATATTGAATAGAAGGAAAGTATTGAAGTATTGAAGCTCAAACGTCTATTGGTGGTTCGCCTCCAATAACCTCCACAAAACCATTCACATCCGATTCCAAATCACAAAATATTTGCAACTTACCATTCACTCTTCCTACTTTGTTTCAAAATATTTTCCTTTGGGGTTGTTACACCCACAATTAGAATCTTTGCTAAAAAAGACTGCAAAATTTGAAATATTGAACAAAAGAACTTTACTCTGTGCTTTTCGCTCACAAAATCACAACGTGAAATTCAATCGTTTCAAAATTTATGGAATATTCATCTCAGGAACTTTATGGAGGATAAATTTCCCATTTTGGTTACTGTGTCAAACAGATCAATTGCCATCTCTATGTGCAAATAAGTCTTGAGGACTAGACGTACTACCAGTACCCTTCAACCTTGCAAACAACTTGATTAAAGTTCAATGTCCAAATAAACGGTGCAGATTGATTCCAAACGGCTTCGTATGACAGTACTAGATGTTTCTGTAACGTACACAACCAAACAGACGTATGACAAATTTACATTGAGGCCACTTTGGTTGATAACATACCTACATTTCTTTACCAGGACAATATCGGAGACAAGATTCCTACTCCATAGATAAAATTACACATCCCACACTGCTATGCTAAATTGAACTGTAAGCTGGACAACCGATTTGATGTGTCGTTGTTTTTATGTAAGAAAACATATCACAGTATATTTATCGATATGATGCAAATGAACAAAGAACTTTGTTTACAAAAGACGTGACATTAACAAGAATAACGTCGTGATTGTTTACTTTGACATGTGCAAATAATATACAATGCGCACAAAATGCTACATTACTTCAGTTCAGGGAAATTTATTGAACGTCTGGCAACTTAAGAATTTCACACTGTTTTATTGATGCGGCAAATAACGCAGCCCGAGATTCTATTGTTCCAAAATTAATTCAATTTTCTTGCTCTGATTGACAAAGCAAATTTGACACTTTGCGCTGACACAGGGGAAAGTTATTTATTTTTGGAACAATAGAGTTAGTCTTTGAAAGTACTGCGTGAATTTCTATTGTATCCAAAACGCGAGTTACATAATATTTATATTATTTCAGCAAAACGCAACTTAAGATTATCACAATAGATTCGCTTACCTCGATGTGTAACATTGGAGATAGAGATCAAAAAACCAAAGTGGCTTGGAGATAACACAGGTAAAGATTTGACACCCAGATAATTAACACCAGATTTCTAAAACAAATCCAGAGCTGCATTAATGAAGTGTAAGTTTTAGCACTAGGAATGGATGTCTTCGATGCTCTTACATTCGTTTAAAATAATCGTCGTCGTTTCACCATTTTATAAACAGTTTCATTTCACAAGACAATGACAACTGACACAAACAGGCATATCCACAGAATATTTTCACACATTACAAATCTTGATACCGATACGATGAACATAAGAACATAAATATCGCGCAGTTGTATCTAACGAACGTTTAACATTCACATCAGTTTCGTTAAATGTGGCCAACATGTGTTGATACTCATTTCATCTATCCACGGAGTGACGGAAGGCAGAATGAACACCTTTATGTCCAAGGTTCTACCCACTACGTTCTGCACAGAAGTGCCGAAAAAGAAGGATTCATGACTCCGTGCTTCAGAAATTTCTCAAATTTGAAAACGTTTTAGAAAAAATAGAATTCCACATTGAGCTCTTCTTCTTTTAAAAATGAAAGGATGTTCTATGATATCTTTATTCTGAATACGGATATCGATTCATTCGAAAAAAAAATTAAATAAAAACTGATTTGACTTAAAGTAATTTACACATAACTACACATAACTAAATCCATAATTTGGTTAAGAAATGATTCTTTAAAGAGCCCACTATTTTGTTTTATTTCATTAATATTCAATGTGCGTCACGAATCAGCTATTTGTTCCACACAAGAATATCAATGAGCCAATATTTTTTCACTCCATCAACAAACGTTACAGATAATGACAAATAAAACTGGTCAGATCCCCTTGTCTTTCAATGTGTTTTCATAAACAGCAATGCACTCATTCAAAGTTTGCGTTATGATGTTGGTTTAATACATAACGCAAAACTTTTGGTTAAAAAAAACAACGCGACCTTAACGCAAGATAGTAGCTCAATTTCTTGAAATTGGATGCGTTAAAGTGTAACAACACTGCCGTTAAACTTAATAAAAACGAGCTGTTTTCTGTTGGATACAACTGCACTGTTTATCAATTCCTATCTTGTTTTTTGCAACTTATATCTAGCTTGCTTCTGGTCACCTCTCACCATGTAGTATGTGATCATTATTATTGTTATTGTTATCATGATTGTTATTGGCATCATTCAGCTTATTTTCGGATTCGTTGACTATGTGATCCTGCACTGCGACACTGTCTTTATTGTTATCATCACTTTCTTTATAACTGTTACCATTCCCATGTGGATTGTAACGCTCGTAGTTCCATTTAGGTTTGGTCATCGTTGCGATTTCCTGGCCGCGTTTTCGCCATAAGTCTTCGTTGTTTCGGATTTCATCGGTGTTTTCCGCCACGAAATGGTCCGGGTCTCCGTAATTGGGCGGGTAGGCGTCAGGATCGTAGCCGAGCCGCTGTAGCATCGGAGCGAGCGTCGACATGTCACGTTTGACGTCGTCGGGAATTGCCGACACCCACTTTGTTAACGCTTCAAGGTTGATTGGTTTTATCACCTGATCTGTTGATCTCTCAGTTCTGAAATTATAGAACCAAAAAATAGTCATTGTATGTTACAGCTCTCATGAAGTTTTACCAATCTTGGAAATAGAAATAGATAATTTCTGCAAACTGATGCAAATGGTACACAGTACGCTAAATCACTGTGTCACAGACAATTTTAAACCAGATTGGAAAACTAGTGAGCCACTATTTGTCAATACAGTGCAGCTTCTTTTTGTAATTCCACCATCAGCTTCTGATATCTATCTCATTTTCCGGAAAATTCACTCAAAGGCACAGTGTGAATTTCTATTGTTTTCGACGGTAACGGTGACGGTAGAAAATTAATCTTCTTCGTCCTGATTCCCGATATCCCAAAGTGACATTGCCATTGTGTTAAAACTGCATTCATTTTATCAGCAGAGACACACCAATAGAAAAAATAGTGTAATTTACAAATCTAAAAATTTGACATGGCTGTCCTCAACAATCCTAACTACAGGAACATTATTCGACCTCAGTACATCTTGTGGAGTAAAGTCCCAATGTGAAACTAGATACAATTTTCCATATGTTAGGCTTGGCCCTGTGGAAAACAAAGAATGAAGATGGCTACTTTCTCCTAAGGAGTGGTAAAAAATCCATCAATCTCTTTTGTTTCTTTTTTGTCTGGGCCTTGGACTTTGTCTTAAAAAGAAAAGACACACAGTCCATTTCGAAAAGACGTCCCCAGCATGATATATAAAACTGGTGAGTCCTTTGTCCTTGTAAATGTAATGTCTTCCATCTTTCCATTCTTTCATGCAAAGTCTGTCTGGGATTCGAAAACCATTATCTCACAGAAATCTTCCTTATACAAAAACAAACAAACAAAAAACTTGGTTATCGTTCGTCATTATGATTGAATATTTTGCCAGTTTTGTTATTTCGACAGCATTGTGTAAGCCACTGCATTTAATCTTGCGTTATTTGAGGATTGGCAACAGTTCACAGTTAAGTGTAGTTCTTAGGTGTCACAGTTCAAAGATCCATGAATTTCAACATTTATAAGTTTAGGTTTCACTGTTTGATGATGTTTTTGTTCTGGCACATGAATAAAATTTCGGAAATTTGGCAAATTTGTGTGAGGCCGGCAAACAGTCATCTTAATTTGTGTTGCGCAACTCAGAACACCCATTCTAGATTGACTTCATTATTTTTCTGGGTTGCCCAAGACCATTAACAGAGAAAAATCTCGGGTCTCATTCAACAAAGAAACAAACAATTTGTTAGATAGCGTGACATTAAACGTCAACACGTCATATAAAACGCATCACACCAAGAGAGATGAAAAAGAACTTTAATCACGCGAAGTTAGCAGTGTCGCTAACATGGAGTTTAAGACAAAAGCAACACTATATATTTTTAACAGTGTAAATGAATGTAAAGGTTATATTTGATGTGACTATCAGTTGTGATTGATATGATGAAGCACCTGAACGAGACACTAAGTGTAGAATACAATTCTTCATTGTCGGTTTACATTCACTTTTTCATTGTGGTCCATTGCTGTTCTTCTCTATTGTTATTTTATCCCTGTCAATGATACTTTCATAAGAGATAAATGTCAATTTACACATGACAATGGTAAAATTATTTTTCTCCTTGTACAAACCACACATTATTTTCCTCTTAAGTGAACAAAACACATAAATTAAGTAAATTACGAATGATGATCATTATTGACAGCTGTGAATAATAGAGTAAATAACGAAAATGAAAATAAACTACACATAAAATAAGTCAACATTTATTATTTTGGAACGAAAGAATTAATTCAGAAATCCCCTTTCAGAAAGGATAAAAGTATGTGTGATTTTGGTCTAAAATAAATGAGAAAATGTATTTGGCTAATTACGTCCAAGTAACTCACAATGAAAGCTTCACAGACTTCGCTCTAATTTCGCTCTTTTATGGAAGAATAACAATTAAATTACATTTTAAGTGTAATTTGCCTCCTACGCAAACTACAGTCACATAAACGTCGCATTACATCGTAATAAACAGACATTCCTAAAAATTCAAATGGCCTGTAATAAAACGGGAAGTATTAGAGCCGAATTTACTTGAAAAGTAAAGAGCTGAACAAGCTTGCGAGACAGGGCTACCGGTGAATAATTTCGATTCTGATGATGAGTCCTGAACATTAACGCACAGCATATCTCTATCTGCTGGTAATTTGTTGAAAAAGATTGTTCTAACTATCAATATGACGTTCAGCTCCTGAAATGTCTTTCAATTTTAGAACGTATGAGAACCAAAGTATTCCATCTCGTGCTATTTATGTGTGCTGAAGCACAGCGTAGGACTCGGCCTTTCAAAATTGGCAGCTTTTATGCACTACATCAGCATTTTCCATTTATCAGACAACTCGTAAATGTAAACAATAACATTTTTATAACCACCGTTCGCTGCGAACGTATGATTGTGGTACAAAATATCTTTCAAATCACACCAGGTATTTGATTAGACATTCGCTTGTTCATTCGCTCAAGGAGCATTGTGACTTTGGAAACGAGGCCAGTCCGTCCTGACATTTAAACCGTGACTCTCATCTTTCCCTGAAGCAGACAAAACAGTTTATTTGATGTATGTCACACCAGTTAATTCCTCTGGAAATTGCTGATTGAACTGAAAGCTACACATTAATTCTTTCATTGAGAACTGGCCTTTTTAGGTTCCTTATTCTGTGAATTCTCCTAGCATGTTTGTCACAATGCATTAACATTTGTAACATTTATTCTACATCCGATGAACTGGACTCGTGTACAAGAGAAGTAGAACACAACAATACCTTATGGGACACAGTGTCACAGTTGCACCACCTGTGCACAAATCTAATGGCTCGTCATGTCACAATCTCAACTACAGGACCATTATTTGACCCCAGTACATCACATGGACTACAGTCCCTGTGTAAACCTGGGTACAATAATCCATATGTAAGGCTCACTTCTGTGGAAAACAAAGAAAGAAGATGTAGCCACTTTGTTCTGAGGAGCAGCAAAAGGTTAAAGATCCATCATTCTTCTGAAGGTCTGAGTTTCTCTTTGCTACTCTATCTGGACCTTAGACTTTCTCATAAAAATGCTTCAGAGGCTTTTTTAATCTGTAGCAATTCACTGTAATACCTTTTGTTTTTGGTTCGTCTTTTTTGTGTGTGCGTGTAGTAGGCCAATCTATTAATTTTTGCGATGTGAAAACTGTAACCGCAAATGGAAAATATACACAATAGGCAAAATAGTAAATAAATTAGTCTTCTTCTGATAATTCAGCGTGGTACTTGATTTCTATTGGGAAAATATTTGTATCTTCATGTAGGAAATATTGTCAAGTTACTTGGTTCAATCCTGAAATGACAGTCTTTCGTCCTATATGTTCCGGCCTGAACGTAAACCAACAACACAACCATCATATTTCTCTACCTGCACTTAATCAGGATCAATGTCTCGATTTCATGCTGTATTGTCAATTGTCATTAGTTGAAACTGCATCACAATTACACCCTCATGTACAATTGGTCATAACATCATCATATTCCACAACAATGTATCGATACAGAGTGATTTTATTGATTATAAGCTGTTGCTGTTTATGGCCTGAACCATCCATTTAGCACTAAATGCCCAGCTCTGTTACAATTATTGTCGGTTAATGACAGTTTAACGAGGATGTACCGAACTCAGATGCGTTAACAGAGGGATCAGCATTGTTATTATTGATGGAACTGTAAGTTAATCGGCCTTTTAGTCTGGAAACATTAACCATAAAAAGTTTGTTAAACTGCGTTCTTTGTTACATATAACAATAATGATTACCGTGTATCATGCAAGCATGCGACAAGATATCTCACACAGTAAATGTATTTGCACTGGTTTGACTTTGAATAAACATTTGATTTTAACTCGCGAGATTCCTCAGTTGTATCTTAATATTACTTTTTGAAACAAATTATAGTTAAGCCCTCTGCAAAAATGAAGACGATTTCTCGAATCTCCTCATACTGGAACTACAAAATGTCACAACACTAGATGTAAAAAAAATGGTATGAGTTTTTTTCTGCATAAAGTGAAGGGTTTCAAAGTTTGCAACATGTATAAACTAAACGTGTGCATACGAGAATATCCCTCCTAGCGGGTTCAACTAGTTTGTAAAAAATTTGAATGCAGATGCTGGGAGAGCACACTCTTAACGCTACATGCATCAATATTGCTAAATCTGATACGAGATGTGTTTTATCTCATTAACCTATCAATGCTCTTATAAAATCATTATCTTTATCAGTACATTATAGAAAGTGTATGACCTAAATTACACATAATTTAGAGTTCAATACATTGAAGCGACCAACATGAAATTTGGTAATAATGTGAGTGAAACAACGCAAACCAATACAAATGAATGTAGAGGTGATATTTGATGTGGCTATGAGATGTGATTGATATCATGGAACACCTGAACGAGACATTAAGTGTAGAATACAATCCTTCATTGTCGGGTTACATTCACTTGTTCATCACAGTTCATTGCTGTTCTTCTCTATTGTTAGTTAGTTGCATTATATTCTATTTGCATTAAGTATTTCATATTGATGCGGCAATATTGATACGAATCTACCATACAGGCAACCCATGTCATCAATACAATATCAATACACTGTTCATTAAATAAACACAACATATTTAGCACACTTAAAAGAAAAAATAGGTCCTGATGGACCTGGGTTCATTTGGCATTATTAAAAAACCAACCGGAAGAATACTGGACATAATGTCACTTGGACACAAATAAAGAGACAGTAAAAAAATAAAATCGATTCTCAAATAATTATTTGAGAAAATAACAAATATGGCTGCTAAACCTGAAATATAGGTGGCACCAACATAATATTCACATGCAATAAAGAGGGCATATAGATGCATAAACCTGCCAAAAATAAAGTCTGTACCATCAACTGTTTGTCCAGGAGTAAGGTTCAAAGAAAAAAACAAATATGGCTGCCAATTTAAGAATATATGACACATTTACATAATTTTTGTTGTGCATGGAGGAAGAACATATGTACATATGTGTACAAAATATGAAGTCTCTATGATCAACAGCGTGCTCAGAGTAACTGCACACAGACGACGATGATGGCAACAACGTCAACGACAGACGACGGACAATTCATGATTCTATAGGCTCTTTGGCATTTATGCTAAATGAGCCAATAAAATCACGTCAAATTCCCTAATTGTGAATGTTGTACAGGCTTCATTAACTCTGCCACTCTCAGCTAAATCCAACTCAGCAAATGAGACAGGACGGGTTCAGAATCTACTGCAACATCCTTCAGTAGGGACTAGATTAAGTTAGTATGCGAATAAAACCTTTGCGAAGGAATCTCTGAAAATGAAATAGACAATACAACTATTTGATTGAGACTACAGAATCTTCTGCTCTACTGATTTGTTTTAGGTCACATAAAATTAGAAATAGCTCGTAGCATAAATTTGGGAAAACAGTCCCATAATTTTACTTTTTAGTATTGCCCTACAAGCTTTAAATGTGAAGTAAAAGTTGCAAAAAAGTTGCTGAATTGTTGATTTTGAAATGCCACGTTTGGCCGACAACAGTTGCATATTTGACATTAGATTGCACTTATCCCTTTTGAGTGATCATCATTTGAGAAAATGGATCAGCCCAGCCCTCGAGACAATTGGCCCGTGATTGTTATCTCTTCCCCTGTGTGGAAACAATTTCTCATGCTTCTAGGTAAATCGTTTAAGATTTGATATGATGTCGAGTCTCCGCATATTACTTCCAGCCATGCTTGACTCCCTAATGTAATAATGCTAATGTAATAATAAACTTGTTGAATACAATGTTCCAGATGTTTTCTTTATATCTGGAACAACAAGCTTCAGGGCACTGAGCATAGTGTCCTTTTTCATTTGATGAATTCTAGCTGAACAGTGTGAATTTTTCGCTTATCCTCTTTTTTGGGAACCACAGAAAGTCCAGTGGCTCGAGTGAAAGTCGTAGCGTTAAAAGAAATTCTTTTGTGCACAAAATAAAATGCCAATCAGTTGGAACCTAAAGCTTACTTTAGGCTGTGAGACTGTGTGTGAACTCGCGTCAAATACAGGAAACTAAAATATATTAACTCAAAAACAAACTTTAATGTTGAAGATAAATTTATGCATAGATGAATACGTTGTTAAACCTGTTGGTTTACTACTTGGCAGAACTTTGGCCCCTCACATGAAAACATATTGAGACACAAGTCTACTCGGCTAAAAGGAAATGTTGTTGCTTCATGTTGCAACAAAGCTATCAATAATAACAATATCTACTCAACATGTGTACACTCATTCTCTGACAAAGTGCACTTTACTTATGGACACTGCAGTGAAATCTGTGAATGGATAATGGTGTCTTTGATCTGCACAGAGAGTTATTGATTAGATGATTTGGTTATATGAATGATGAAACAATTACATATCTGTTACTGAAACCTTTCATCTTATGCCTAATTTAGTTTACCATCTCTTATTTCGCCAACTCTACCTTTAATGTTCAAAAGGGGGTTGAATGCCCGAAAAAGCCGCGATAGCCGAGTACTGTTAAAAGTGTACCGACTAACGTTAAAGTTAAAGTTCTTGCACTTAACTCCAGCAGAGAACTCACCCAACTTTGGTGTGAGCCATCACCTTGAGGTGATTGGAACAGGGGCAGCCTACATCTGACACAGGGCTGGCGCACTCGATCCTGTCCTCTCAGCATTCACTGGTACCAATTTTACACCTTGGTGTGGTGAGGCTGTGATTTACTGAGATTTGCCCAACATCTCTACTAACAGCACCAGGAGTTGAACTTGGATTGCTTGCTTCCAAGCGATTCTCACTCTCCATTCGGCCACTGCGGCTCGGACTAGGATAAAGATTGCACGTTGTCCATTTTTTCTGATGAAACATTAAGTGTGGACTTAACGACGTAAACTATTGGTAATTTATTGGTCAGTCACTGTAGATAGGAAACAACCTGAAGATAAACTGCCCCCTGAGGTAAAGCTTCTACCATGTGTCTTAAAGAAAGTTACTTGATGCCGAGATATATTCTCTCACCGACAAGCCAAACCTCACGAACGCTATCATTTACTTTATTTTCCGGGTTTGTTTGCGGACGTGGGTAACTGAAAAGTAATTTCAAAATCACCTGCTTATTTATCTGTTTATCAACAACGTGAAATTACACAGTAACCGTGAAAGTTTTTTTCCCAATCTTGTTCATCAAGATTTCAACAATATTATGTGATGATAGGTCTGAGATTCGTTGCCTTTACCACTCGTCACGTCTTGTGGACTGGATCAGTGAATAGACACAGCAACAGCGCTAGATACCACATTCACGAATTTTATTTCGAAGCAAAATATATAGAAAGTTACGGTGTGTTTCGCGTGCAACAAGAGAAGAGAACGAATGTGGGGTTCTTGTTTCCAAATTAACTATTTTTCTCCTTTTGAACAATTGTTTATGTCTCACTCAGACGGAGTTATGTTCGTTTATATCTCTTCATTTTAGGTCGATCTGCAATGAACATCCCAGTGAGCTGTTGGTCTAGTGAAAGTTACGGCGTGATATTCCATTGTTCACAAAATGGAATACATTTCAGTTATTGTTTGTGAGAAAAAACTATCGACATTGTTTTCCGAAAGGAGTTGTAATGAGGCCCTGTGCAGTTGATGGTTCATTCTGCATGTAGACGGCATGACTGCTTCGTGTACTAAATAACTGTTGAATACGATCGATGTGACCCGCAAGATCAAACAATCCGTTTTGGACATTTATACAATGCTCTGCTTGTGCAATATCAAAGGAAAACGACAGATATAAATCGTGGTTGTATATCTAATGCTCTATGGGTCCAGATATGACAAGGTTTCAAGTGGCCTTTCTATTTTATGTAATGCCTCGATTATATAGACTTGAAGTTTATTTCCCAAACTAGGCTAATTTTAAAGTTATGATGTGTCGGTCCGCTATCATGTGTCAAGAAATTCTTCAGTTTCGTATCCACCTCTTAACAATGGAATAAGTTATAACTTATAAGACTCCCTTTGAAACGGTGGACGTACCAAATAGAAATAGATCTGCTGTAGATCTATGCCGTAATGAAGATGAAGGGAATTTACGCTTTAGAAGCAGAAAATATAGGTCATGTTGGGAATAGTAGAAACACACTTCAATTTTCAAATGAACAACAAAATCCTGAACTGGAGCCATTGAAAATGCTGTTCATAGTAAGATTACATTTAAAGCCGCCGTGTCGTAAAGAATTGACAACACCATCTGTAGATAACACCCACGGGACGTCACCTTCGTCTCACGGCTTATTAACCTCTTACCGCGTAACCTCTTACCAGTTAGAGTTAACACCAGGGGCGCCACAAGCTTCCCACCTTCGCCTGTACCTGCAAGTCATGTGACAGTCTACAGACTATCCTATTGGTTAATTAGAGTTACATATTAGCATTATAGCATCATTGGTAGCCATCTTTAATTATTCAGTTCAACTTGCACCTTTGTTGAGACTACATGTATTTTTGTGCCAGAGTTAATAAACTATATCCAAAGTCTAGAAACTCCCGTTCTAGTCTTTTTACAGTGAGATTACAGATTTGGTCAGCAGATAAATAGTCGTTTACTTGTCCCTTTTGTGATCACGCAATGACATCGCAATGTCATGGTGTTGACTGTATATCATTTACAGTAAAGATTATCGATCTATTTATTCATTTCAAGATGTATCAACAGATATAAAGATTTGAATTATGAAAAATGAAAGTTTTGAAGGACGCCCAAAGCAAAGGTTGGGTGGTGGAATCTTTCGTAAAAGTGACAGGTAGGAAAGGTAGATGCTAAATATACATAGTCGTATGATAGCGGAAGTATTGCCCTGCAGCACCAACGCCCCCTCTCTAATCCTCCATTTCACAACCCTGGCGAAAACTGAAGTACCAAAGTTGCCTAGCCAGCATATTGTGAATTCCGAAAACCTTCCTTTAATACTAATGAGCAAGATGTTAGTTAATTCATGGGATCAAAGACCTGCAAACCGAATAACAGCAAAACGTAAATAGTATATAGTCGTCAACACTTCTACGGATGTAGTCCTCCCACATCAATGCAACACGTACACATCAGAGTTGTTGTAACTATTACTCAGTCAGCCTCTACAGGATAAAGATCCATGGCAAAAATTATATGGTTTAAAGGCAAAATAAATTATGTATAATGGCCAAAAGCCATCAACCCCTGGCGAGCCATTACACAGTCTTTCAAGAAACCAATGTTCAACAATCTATCAATATTTCCTATTTGGAAGCTTATTTGTGCGTTCCAGGCAAGTAAATTAAAGCTCCTTTGTGGATTCTATATGTGAGTTCTGTGTGACTCAACACAGAGGAATTGACATATCATTGGGTCATTTTGAGAGAGCCATATGAGAATCAGACATGCAATGGCTGTCCTGTGTGATTGCTTTTTGCAGGACGCACGTTGGATGCAAAATTTAATTTTAGAAAGTGTAATTACATTGGTGCTCCTTAAATAGTTATCGTCTTGCGTGAAAAAAGGAATTCAAAAATTAATTTGCCATTTCTTCTTGAAATGAAACAGGAAATGAACCTCAAAGATTTCAACTAGATAAATTGTCCTACCGGTCAAATGGTCTTTCGAATCTTTTAACTCACTCTTTGACTGATACTGTGAATTCTACCACATTTAGACCTTGAAGTCAAGTTAATTTATTGTTTTGTTTACAACCATACAGTACTTTGGTACTAGAGCTGTGCCGATCCATTGGATCTTCGATGAATTGATCGCTACACTGAAAAATCGCGATCATCGATGTTGAATCCTTGTCATCGGATCATTGGCATTGTTATATTTAAGCATATAACAGTGTTAAAGTTATGACAAGTTGTAACCTACAACAATTTATTAGTTATCAGATAGGAATATTTCAAAGGGAATGTGAAGTGTAAATGCATTACAAACTAATTACTACTAAAAATGTACTTATGTTGTAACATAAATCAACAAAGGTTATAGTTTGTTTGTTCTGAGTCAATTTAGTTAGATGTCATCACTTCTGTACATATTTGTACTGGTAATTTGATATTTTTCGATTATCTGGATATTCGATCAATTTCAAGGACCCGATGATCGATGATAACTTTTGTCCGATGTCACAGCTTTATTTGGTACTTGTAGTATCACATACTTCTGGGACAGCAGGATACACACACATATATAGTTCTACAGCATCAACTTCTGGGACGGCAAGATACACACAGTCTTGCATTATTCTGGAATAAGTAATTCTGCGGGGCGGGGCGGGGCGGGGCGGGGCGGGGCGTGGACCAAAGTAAAGAAAGCAGTTGAATCTTTGTGGTATCAACTGGCATGAAATAAATTGTGGTTAAATGCAAGTTTCGTTTATCACTTCAATTCAACATTGTCATCTCTTGTCTTCGCTGTTCGATAATATTGTTCCAGTTCTACGTATATATTTTTGTCCCACGTTCCTTGTCTTCTAGTATTGATATGATTATCAAGCAAAACTCGCCATTGCCCTGTGTGTGGGTTGTGGTGGGGCAGATTTTATGTTTCTCCAAAGGATGAGAGCAGAGAGGGCAGTCAGTATCAACCAAAGGACAGTAGCCAACCAACAAACTATCTGCGAATAAAAAAGAAGGCACATTTAAAGTTTGTTGAATTTGACATACTACTCTTTAGTCATTCTACGGAGAGAAATACCATCGCATATTGATACGGCTTCTATTTTGAATTATTTGTGATGATTGGTGCATTGAATGGCTAGGATGTGCTTAGTGTTG
>JBCAUI010323297.1:0-15270 GCA_038406195.1 Haplosyllis anthogorgicola | reverse complement strand
CTTAGTTTGACAGGAGACTTCGCTTGGTTATTCGGCGGGAAAGAGGGCAGGATGTTACGCTAACAAAAGTCACCTCTGGACAGTTTACATAGGAATAAAAACTTGTAAGGTTATGAATTGCACACTAAATCGCGGATTTAAGCACTAAATAAAATTCGTCACCGTATTATTAAATTCCTTTCATTTTTGGAACAATAGCACATCAAAAGCGCAGCGTGAAATTATTTCGTTGTTTCTTTTGTTCTGTACGTTTCCAAAATGACAGGAATTTCATGATAAGCGATTTTTCGTGGATGTTCGTGGATGTAACTCTTTATTTACAACTCAACATGGTTTTATTTAAGATTAACAAATCTTTTTCTGTCTTTGACAGGATGTAGTGATGGTGACGACGCATGTGTCATTCCAATTCCTTCAAACGGCTCACAAGGTACTGAGGTTCATGACATTCTATTGGGAATTGTTTGGAAAAGTAATTTGGCAAACCCTCAAATTTCTCTCAATTTTGAGATATCAATTTGTTCGTTCATTTTTAAAGAATTTAATAAGCTATAGTTTTATCCAAATTTCACATTAATCGTCAATCTTCCAATGCAAACACTTTGCTGATGGAATAATCGAGATTTATGTTTTGTTTCTGCCTAATTTTTCTGACGAGCAAGCAAAAATAAATAAGAAAAACCTCGATTGAATTTTATCATATTAACCATAGCAATAACACCACTTGTGATCAGAATACGTAATTCTGTTCAAGTTCCATTCATCTTACTTTGTAGAAGAAGGCGTTTGTGTGGATGTGGTCATCATTGGTGCTGGTCTCGCTGGAACTTTGACGGCATGGAAACTGAGGCATCACAACTACAGCATTGTTCTGTACGAGACAACAGACGAAAATGAGGCTCAGTTCAAGACAAAAGGCGTGATGATAGGAAACCTGTCTTATAACCTTGAAGTTGGCGTTCCGTGGATCCATTCAATTCCAGATGAATTGGATGAAATACTGAAAGAACTAAACTTGACAGAAATGTCACAGCAATATGAAAATGCTGGTACTACATACCATTTGAGAGGGAAGGGTCTGTCAGCTATGGATGATATCTGGGATTTATATAACATTAAAGATGTACCCTCTTATTTTGATCCTATTGATACATTAAAGGATATTCTTCTGCAATGGCTGACAAATAATGAAAATATTGAGGACACAGTAGAGGTCACATTGGATGGAACTACAGTTGGAAGTGTCTTTGCATTAAATGTTACTTTGCAAGAAGAAGAGCTGAATAACACTAAAAAGTTACTACCTAGAGATTACACAAGGTAAGACAACAGTTTGTTGCAACTTGCTTTGCGAATGAAATTTGTTTAGTTTGAATATCTATCGTCCTCACAATAAATTATATTATGAGAGAATACCTAGCGACCCACAGATGGCAGTCCAAGAAACACAATTGATTCTAAAACAAGCTGTTGTTTTTTCTTTTGAAACGCACAACACAAAGTTTATTTGGTGTCCAAATGAATTGCATTTTTATCACAAGTTTTCTAGTGTGCCCAACTGAAACAGAAAGCTTGTATATCTTGAATATCTGGTATGATTTTTTTATCATTCAGTGTTCAAGAAGTACTGCTGCTGACCCATGGAACAGAAATGAGTCATTTCATTGAAGATTCCCTGGGATCAGAGGTTCTGTACATGTCTGTAGCGATAGCAATGGATGCTTACAACATTACAGAAAAGGACAGAGCAGAAACTGTATTGTCTTCTGGTGACATGGACATCACCACGCCTACATGGAGGTACTTACGATAAGTTTTTAAAGCTGAAGTTCCATTATTTTTACCGAAAAAACGTTTGACAAAATATATATTCCCCATCTGATGCACTTATTGGCACCAGACAGGAATGCATTCTGACCAAGTTTTCATTACAGGTGTACCTCCTCTTTATTGTTTTTCCTAATAAGGTCACATCATACACACACCTTTTGGAATTAGCTATTGCAATCAATCAACTGGTGACAGTTTTCAACACTGTAAATGTTAAGCAGTGTTGATTGTAATTGGAGCACAATGTATCTCAAACCTTTCAGGCACACATATTAAAAGCACAGCATGGAACTCTTGTGTTTTCTCTTTTGTTCTGTATATTCCGAAATTTTTAGGAATTTATTGATTTGAACTACACTTGGTAAAATTACTAAAATTTGAAGGTTTACTATTAATTGAAACTGTGCCGTTTATAAAACTAGGTGAATTAGCCTAATTAGGTGAAGTAGGCTAACAAAATTGAATTAGTAAAAACCTCGAATCTCTGCCCCTTATATTGTAGTGAACCTGGAGTTAAGCAATACTTTACTCTCAAGGAAGGATTGCAACAGCTCCATCAAAGACTTATTACCGAGTATCTAAATGCTTCCAGCAGGTAGGTGATTTCCAATCACACTTGATTGTGAACTAAAATATTAGCCTAGTGAAAAAAATATTTTGAAACAAACACGGCAACCTGAAAGCATGATGGATGAATGACCCAAAAAACCCTCTGTATCTTTTAGTGCAGTATACAAAAATCGTATCAGAACTATAAACAGTACCCCATGGAAACCCCCTGAGCCTAGGATTAATTACCTAACATTGGGCAGTGTCTCAGTAAATCATAGCCTCACTGGATCAAGGTGTAAAATTGGCACCAGACCGAGACGGCAGTCAGGACCGCGTGTGTGGGCCTCAAGTATCATGTCTTTGCCTTGTCTTACCATAATGGATGAAATGCCTAATGGGAGGTTTACAGGGCGGTTAACACTCTTTCAAGGTGCACTATAAAGTGAATGACCTTTACCTGACCTTTACCTGACCTTTACCTTTCAGACACTCTTTCCTCCGGACAGGCCGGTTTTACAAATTAGAAATTGAAGAAGGTGCACGACAAATAATTAGAATCACAGATGCCAAAGTAAGTATTTGGCACGAACATTTCCATTACAGAAGATGAAACTTAATTCAAATTGAGTGCAAAAAGGAATTTTCGCGTCAAACTAATTTCCATTAAACACTAGCTCAGGATGCCCGCTTGTGCGGGCATAAATTAACACTAAAAGTAGGTTGCTGTGACCTAGTTACAAAAGTAGGTCACAATGAGAAGGTTATATATGTCAGTCAAGGTCAAGTTCATATGGCATAGTTGAAAGTAGGTTGCCATGACCTAGTTACAGAAGTAGGTCACAATAAGTAGGTCATAGATGTCAGTCAAGGTCAAATTCATATGGCATAGTTGATAGTTCTTAGTCTTAGTCTTTGCAACCAAACTCCACACAGCAGTCACACGGGAATATAGAACACACTTGCAGAAAAAAGACCATTCCAGACGGAGTCAGCTTTCTCTAAATATAATACAGATAAAGAACGAAATGTACGGTTGGCTTGAGTTGTCCTCTTCTTACATTTCTTCACATGTTTAAGGCATTTAACACCAAAGAGGGACCCGAAACGATACGCCGTTTTTGTCACTAATTAGTGTACATTGTTGCACAAATTGAATAATTGAATTCGCGTTCACATTGACTTAAATATCTATGTATGTGGCATCTTACAACTCTAATACATGGTTACTCTAAACGGAAAAGTATTGTTTTTACTGTTATATTTTGGTCAAGTGCAGCTTATCTGTCAAATGCGGCGTATCGTTTTTGTACCGTGCCAAAGCTCTTAAGAAAATTAAGGTTTCCTCAGGTGACTTGAGCCAAATAAGAAGATAACTTGACCCATGTTCAATTCATAATATTTTATAGGGATCCGCGATCCTGTGTGCGAAGAGGGTCATCGTGTCAACTACGCCAGACATTGTAGCCAATATGGAGATTATACAAGACAATACACGATATACAGAAATACATAGCACATTGATAGAACATTTACACACGTCCTATGAGCAACAGATATGGCTCATTTATGAAAATCCATGGTGGAACGAAGTGACAAATATGAGTTACGTGCATGTAATTAGTGATTCTCCAGTTAGAGAAATTCATGCAATGTTAATTTCATCAGTGAATTCAAGCATGTACTCAAATAAGTACTCATCGGATACCCTGGATATATCTGTGATGTCTGTTAAGTTGAACAGTAAATACAAACCATATTGGGAAGGACTAAGTAGAGGCAGAGCATCTCAGGTGGAAAATAAAACAGAAACGACTTTGTCAGCAGTCTTCCTGAATCACATCCGACAACATTTATGCAGAATATTTGAAGTGAATTCTTCTCTGATTCCGGAGCCTGTGTCGTATTTAGTGCATTTGTGGAATGGACAATTATTCGGGAAAACGTCCTACACGTGGAAGGCTGGAGTCAGAATGGAAGATACTGTTAAATATCTCAGGAAACCATTTAAGAATCACAACTTACATTTTTTGGGCTCTTGGTTTGAAGGTGTGAACAGCCAAATGGACAGTGTGGCTGGTAACATTTATGCGGTGCAAGACTTCATGGCAAATCATCATAATTCTTAACAGAATATTTTATTATTAGACGGGAGATCATGAACTTACTATCAAAAGTTTAGCGTCCCGCAACAATTGAATTGAATCAGCTCAGCATGAAATTCCAATCAATTTTGAAGCGTCAAGAAGAAAGGAGAGAACAAAAGAAATTCATTGTGTGTTTTTGATTGTTAAAAATATTTGGAATTTCATCCTCTGTTTGATACAGTGTGAGGTTGACATCACCCTGTGGGATCAGATCCTAAATCTGACTGCTTTAACCGCTTGCATAACCTGACAAGCTATACATGTGTACTGAAAAATATGATACTTTATTTAACGAATGAAATGATTCTACAGATTGTGTAAAATTGAAAATGAATCAATGTAATTGACAAGGAAAGTTGTGCAACGTATAATTTTGTAGATGTCAGCACCGAATGGAGTAAACATAAATTTGTCTGTGATGACAAAACTTTTGTAACATTAAAAGTAATAAACATTTACGTTTTTATTTTTGCTATCCTTGGCCTTTTTATTTACGTTTATTGTTATAAGACTAAAAATATCAGTACATTTGCTCAAATGTTTTTTTATAGATTATATGATCCACGAAATTCATGACTTGAAATAGACCCTGGACTTTCTTTGTATGAAGGCTCCAATTGAAACCTCCAATATTACGCCCAAACAAAATTAAAATGTCAGGGGTGGGATTCGAACCCACGAAGCCTTTAGGATCAGACCCTAAACCTGACTGCTTTGACCGCTTGCATACCCTGACATCTGCGGACTTTTGCTTTGAGTACATTCTGTACTTGGATGCCAAAGTATGGTGCAATTTAAATTATTTTTCTTAAAAAATGATGGAACCATTGTTATCAATTTTGAAATTTACTGTCTCAATTGTCTTTGGAAGACGACACTTTATCAATACATGATAAGAAATGTCACAAGATCTATCGTCTTCAAGATAACAGATAGATAGAAAATGTGATTTTATTCAAAATTTTAGGAGTGAATAAATCTTTAATCATTTCTGTGGCATTTGCTTCCCTAATATTGCTTCTGTATTACATCAGAAAATAGATATTGCGCTATTTATCTTTATGAAACATGATATTATGCGTTTCTAACAATAAACAGGTCTGGGGGTATAGCTAAGTGGTAAAGCGTTCGACTGCAGTTCGATATATCACCGGTTCGAATCCGGTTACCCCTTCAATTTTTTGGGGGGCGGGGGCGGGGAAGGGTGGGGGATAAAAATCAAATTTTCCTGGCGTCTCTAATTTGTGATAGAAAGCTGATTTAGAGAATGAAATTCCTGTCAGTATTGGAACAATGGACCATAAAAGGCACAGCATGGAATTCCTTTATTTTCTGTTTTGTTCTGTATGTTTCCAAAATGATAGGAATTTCAGGAAAAGACTAAAACAAGATTTATGAAGTAGAAGATGAAACGAACTTATAATGAGTCTAAGAGATGATGAAGCAAAAAGCCATGGTGAACATAATGTGGCCAAATTTGCAAAAGTAGTTTTTCAATGTCAAACATTAAAAAAAAAAGATAAACATTTAAAATCTTAAATAACGTTTTAGAAAGGAGTGAAAAAAATTATGCAGTATTTAAAATGCTTCAATAGCTCAAATCGGAATTCTTTTGGGAAATTCTTTGTGTTTCTCAAAATACTTTTAAAAGACCTAAAAAGAAATTAGTTGTTGTTGATTGCAAATGCCTTCTACGCAATTCACTTGGAGAATACATAATTTTTGCTTTCATTACATACTTTATCTAATCTCTTCATATAAGATTTAGCAAAAAGTTACATTGTCAGGGGTGGGATTCGAAGCCACGAACCCTTTAGGATCAGACCCTTAACCTGACTGCTTTGACCACTTGCATACCCTGACATCTGAGATAAAACGGATTGAAAATATGTTGTTATTAAAAAATAGGAGTGAGGCAATCTTCGAGCGCTTCCCAGGGTTATTTCCTTTCGTATTGCTTGGGTATTACATCAGAAAATACATATTACGTTACTTTCGGTAATGAAACTTAGCATTTTTAAAATTCTATTTTCAAACAGCTCAGGGGGTATAGCTAAGTGGCAAAGCGTTCGATTCCAGCTCGATATATCGCCGGTTCGAATCCGGTTGCCCCCTTAACTTTTTACACGAGATTGGCTTTAATTTCCCCATTGTGTATCTGATTTAAGATAGAAAAGCTTTAAACAATCGAGGCTTTCTACAATTTTTGTTGGCCTAATCAGGCAAAATTGTCAATTTGTCTTTGTTTATTAGACAAATTTGCCTAATTAAGCTAATAAAAAATTGTCAGGAAAAACCATGAATGAAAATTCTAGTTATCAATATGCAATTTTTAAAAGAAAACATTCTATTATAACATAAGAATCTTTCCCGTAGATAACATTGTACATTAGTTATTCATGAAAATCATCTATTTCGATAATTTAAAGAAAGGAGTAACGAGAGGGAGGAACAAGTTCAAATCCGTGAACCATTGAGGATCAGAAGCTAAACCGAACATCTAAGAATCTGAGACTTTGGTTTGAATGAAACCTTTTCTTAGGTGTTGATGATGGACTGGTCCAAAATTTTAAAGAATGATTAATTTTTCTTCAAATCATGACATAAGAGTGTATTTTTGGTAGATTTATTTTGAACGGGAAAGACACATGGAAAAATAAATTGTCAGGGGTGGGATTCGAACCAACGAACCCTTTGGGATCAGACCCTGAACCTGACTGCTTTAACCGCTTGCATACCCTAACAAGTGTGACGAAGACAATGTAGTCTATTTTACACATTAAATATCACGTCTATAACATGGTGAAATGTTCTAAACTGGTTGATGCCAAATATGGCTTAGATTGTGCAATACGTTTTACGTCACAAAATTAATTCAGGTTCTTCTTCACAATTAAACGTTTGTGATGGCCGATCCGTAATTTCTCATTCAATTCAATTGTTGCGGGGCGCAAAGCTTTTGATAGTAGTTTCATGATCTGGATTTATTGATACTAAAACGTTAACGTAGAAAGTGATTTTTAAAACTTTTTCAAACGTTACTTCATGTTTTAAAGAAACTGTAAACAGTATCATTTTGGAAACGAAGAGAACAAAGTAGAGAATTAAAGAATTTCACATTGTGTTTTTGATGCGCTATTGTTAAACTTCTGATATGAATTCCGTGTACTAACGCAAACCTGTAAGTCAAATTTGGTTAGAACAGTTTTAATGTTGACAGTTCTGAGCCATTTTAACCATAATATAGCAAAAATATAATTTGTCAGGGGTGGGATTTGAACCCACGAACCGTGAAGGATTAGTTCTTGAGACTAACTGCGTTGACCGCTTGCATACCCTGACATCTGAGAGTTTCCATTCAGAAATGATAGTGTCATTCATACTTTTACTGGATGAGGCAATCTCAATCAATACTGATAGGAAATGACAATGTGTGGTCGCGTATTGTGCAATAGAAAATATAATGTCACTTCCCAGCGTTCTCTTTTGTATTGCATGAGTATTGCATCAGAAAATACACATTGGATTATTTCTTTTACTTTACTACGACTATTATTTGTGTATTTCATCTTTAAACAGGTCTGGGGGTATAGCTAAGTGGTAAAGCGTTCGACTGCAAATCGATATATCACCGGTTCGAATCCGGTTACCCCTTCAATTTTTTGACCCCTTCCCACCTAAGATTTTCCCTGATATCTCTAAATTCCGATAGAAAAACTGATTTATGATAAAATAGATCAAATAATCCTAGAAATGTATTTTTCGATATACAATTGTCACAACAATGTTTATAATGACAATTAACTTAACTTGTTTTAACTAACAGAAGATTAATGAAGGAAAAGAGGAAAATATACTATAATGAGTCTAGGAGACGATGAAGCAAAAAGCCACAGCAAACATAATGTAGCTTAAGAAATGTGCAAAATTCGGTTTCAAATTTGAAATTTTAATCATTTAAAAAAGAAATAAACATTTAAAATCTTATTGAAATTGCGTTATAGAAAGGACTGAAAAAAATCATGCGGTATAAAATGCGCCATTAGCTCATCTCGGGATTCTTTTGGGAATTTTGTTTCTCAAAATACTTTTAAAAGAATGAAAAAAGAAATGAGATGTTGTCGATTGCAAATCTACAACACAATAAGACAATTGGACAATAAATAAATTTTGCTTTCGGTTATTTTCCTGTATCTAATTTCGTCACATTAGGTTTTAACAAAAAGTTACATTGTCAGGGGTGGGCTTCGAACCCACGAACCCTTTAGGATCAGACCCTTAACCTGATTGCTTTGACCACTTGCATACCCTGACATCTGAGATAGAACAGATAGAAAACATGATGTTATTAAGAAAAATAGGAGGGAGGCAATCTCCAAGCGCTTCCCAGCGTTATTTCCATACATATTGCTTGAGTATTGCATCAGAAGATACATACTGCGTTATTTTTCATTTATAAGGCTGACATTCATGGGCTTCTAACTTTAAACAGCATAGAGGGGGTATAGCTAAGTGGTAAGGCGTTCGACTGCAAAACGATATATCGCCGGTTCGAATCCGGTTACCCCTTTAAATTATTTTTTAAAGAAAAAAGCACATCCAATTTCTCTTGCGTCTTCGAAACATGCGATAGAAAAGCTGATTTAACGTTTTAGCTGAACATTTGCCGATCTAGCTCCGACATCACCTGCGTGCATCCACTCCAACGGCCCAAATGTATTTCTTTTGTTCTAAAAAGTGAGAGAAGTTTCGAAGTCTCTGGAATGTGAACTAAAACATTTTATTCTGAGCATTAATGTTTTGAACATCTCAAAAGTTCAAAATCAAGTGAAACGAAAGTTAGAAAAGAACAACAAATAAACGAAACAAATGAAAGTTTTATGCCAAAAGGAAAATTGTACTTGCAGATTTTAACTGGACAAATCAAAATTTGTTCAATAAATAATAAAAATGTTCAAAAAGTAATGTCAGGGGTGGGATTCGAACCCACGAACCGTCAAGGATTAGATCTTAAGGCTAACTGCTTTGACCGCTTGCATACCCTGACATCTGAAAACTTGTATCAGAACAATAGATATTAATTCAAAATATCAGGAATGGTGAAATTTGTTGTAAAGATTCGTCTCAATTTAATCACAAATTATGAAATGTGCGCTTTTCGTTGCGCAATCACGAGTCAGTACGGAATCAATAATAATGATGATGCAGCACAGTTAACTACAGATGGAAGCACTCAAATTCGGAATAAAAATAATTTCTGCAGTGTTAACGGTAAAAAATGCTCTGCTTCTTTATTCATTTCAAAATTGTACCCTCACACTTTATGAAGACTGATATCATTGAAAGTTGTTTAAAAATGTTTAAATTTTAGTTTTTTTATTATCTTAAATGCAACTGTATCCTTAAATGAGACAAGAATGCTTACCGAAGTTTATGAGTATGGGATTTAACTTTCTTAGGTGTCAAACAAAGAAAAATGAATAATGTCAGTCACCTGAAGAGTGTCCCAACCTTCGCGATATGTCAAGGTGTACAAAGACACTGTGATAACAATAGTAAGATCAATTCACAACAAATTAAAATCGGTCTAAAGTGAAAAATGTCAGGTTATTTGGAGACATTGCAGCAATTTGCACCAATTTGGTTGTAGAAATCGCAACTTTAATTTAAGGAATAAAAAAGAAGACTTTTGCCTTGGAAATTTAAAAAAAAAATTAAACAAAATGCCAAATGAAATGTAGGTAGATCTATGTACGTGTAGCGAGAAAATATGTGAGACACATCAATTTTCTTTGACATTCGACACTCAATGGGCGGTTTATTTTTCCGTTGTCAAAAGTTTATTCGTAGAGTTGCTAGTATGAACGTGTACATGTTATGAATATGCATAACAGGATGCCCTGCATTTGCAAACAAAACCCAGGACCAATTATCAATGTTTTCCTTTGGAATACTGGGAGTTAAAAATTTGGCGCACTAAATCAACCCCACTAGGTCATGTCAGGTACCTGATAAAATTTGCAAAAACTCTTACATAAATTTAGAACAGAAAAAAAATCTAGTATGGAGTGAATCACGTAATATTCGGCATGCAATGACAGACGCCCTGCATGTAACAATGACAATAAGGGAAATTAGAAAGCAATAAGATTGGCTGGTGAATGCAAGACCAACGGAAAGGTAAGTTGAAATTAAATAGATTACACTATTAATTCTACTGCCTATTTGAAATTGTAAATTAACCTATTATAGGTCATTTAAAATGAGTTCCTATTGTCACCAAAAATATAAAGATTGGAGATGGCATGGAAAGGTACGTGTGTGTTCGTTTAAAAATGTGAAGGATGAAAGATATATTATCGAAAGGTCAACTTGGCAGAAAAAAACAATTTTAGACAACGATTACAACTTAGTGCAGGGTTTTCTTTTGTTCCTACGAGTGTGCTAATTTTCATTAGAAACACTGTTCTGCATGACTGACACCAAGTAGTAATTGTTGTCTAAATCAGTTATATCACTTTTCTATTGTGTTCTAATGGAATTAGCACAGTACTCACTCAGTCACTATGCTCCTTTGTTTGTGTGTGCTAATTTCCATTAGAACACTCTAGAACGTGATCTAACCATTACTTGGAACGTCTGCTAGCTAGACGCATAATTCATTAGAGTTTAATGTTCTTAATCAACCATTTTGTACTGAATTTACAAGGTCAGTATCCAAATAAAGGTGTTCATTATACTACCTGTTGATTTACATGAGATGTCCTGTGAAAATTTGCATTTTAAAAGATGTAAGTGGCTAGATAAGGTGAAAACATTACCATTTTGCCAATCTGAATGGATCATGCTAATGCTGATCATGCTGTTCACGCTATGCCACTCACACACATATATGTACAAATGTGTCGCCTTAATCGCGTATTGGCAATAGCAAATGTTGCCATGGCAAAGTAAATGTTGCAAGATCAATAATCCTGACTAACCAGTTCCACCTTACCTTGGTGACCGCTGAATGAACCCATGGCCTGGCCACACCTGGTCAACTTAGGTCAATAGGTGGCAAAATATAGGCCACATCAACTAAGATAGTCCTTGGGATAAACTTACTCCACAAATAGAATTAGTTTCTGATAGTTTATTTGTATATACAGGGTATCAATGTGCAGTTACTCGTTTTAAGGTTGTACATTAGTCCCCCTTGAGATCCATGTTGGATAAAAACCATTTCAATATTTTGCTCACGGCAGGTTTATCTGAAAACATGCTAAAAATACAAAAAAAGAGAGGAAAGGATAATTATACATTTATTTGCCTCTTCTAGCGCCAGAAACTATCTTCTTGATCAGATTATCCTGTATGAAAGAGTGTATGTAAGAATATAATAGAACTTTATTAATGGCAGCATAAAAACCTACATCAATATGTTTGTTATTTGAGGTAATCCACAACAAAGCGAATATTCTGTTGTTCATTTTGTGATTAATGGAGTTAAATCTTCCTGACACCCTGAGTAACTTCTAGGAAACAATATTTACACAGAAAAGCTGTAAGCTGCATACGAAGGAGAGATTATCAATGAATCATTGTGTAATAAAAAGAGAACACAAGAAGCTAAAGCAAAACCGTGTCAAAACCTAAAGATTACTTCAATATAATATGTATCAAATAACATTTTGTACAAAGAAATAAATATTCCTCAGGCTGTCTGTTAATTGAAGAGAAAACGAATTCATCTACAATACCTTGTTTGTGCTGAAAAAAGTTTGGGGCCTCGGGTGGGGATCGAACCCACGTGGTTACAATGTAAATTGGCCGTAAATGACAGGTGACTCACAAAGCAGAGATGATTTTAATGATTTATCTACAAGAAAATATTTTTTAAAACCCTATAATTTGACAATTTGAAATCCAAAGATGGAGACTCAGTTGTTTTCCGATACTGGATGGAAATCACACATGAGAGTGGTGGGTAAGTAGACTGAATTACATTAATATTCACTGTATGCGTGTAGCTGGCTAATATAGGGAAGCTGGGTGTTGGCAAGCCGGTAAGTTAAGTCCTGGGACTACTACATAATTTATGAGTCGACTACTCGGATGAAGATTTAACACGACTAGTCGTACAATATATTCTATCCCCATTAAATGTAATTTTGTAATATCGAAACACACATCAAAGTAAAAGTTTTGTTGTTTGTTTGGAGTTTCAACATGATACTATCCATAGATTTTTAAATGAAGTGACTTGTAGATCAAGATTTTTGTCCCTTACCAAATATAATTACTATCAATAAATTGATACTCGGTCTTAACTTTCACTAGAGATAATAAGTGTAATAATTAGTGAAAGTATATTTTGACCTTTCTGACTAATCGACTACAGAAACACCAGTCGACTTGTCGACAATATTATCGGATTTATCGACTAGTACGACTAACTGTCCGAGCTCTAGTAAACACAGACTCAACTGTAAATACACAGATTCAAAATGTGCTTGACAGGAATGACTTTCGTTTGTAAGTAGAATTTAAATTATCACAGCAACTTTCAGAGGCTTATTTTTTCAAGTTTTGTTGCGACACGTGAATTTTACCTGTCGGCAGTAGGACACTACTTGTTGACACGACAGTTGAAATGTTTTTTGAATCATTCGCGAAAACTGTTCATAATTATTATCATTCTGTAAGATAAATTTTGTACATATATATTTTTTTTGCATCATTCACAAAATGGACCAATCAGTCGATACATGAAGTTTAATGTTTAGTGTCGCCATAATTCTCATCTAGTCAACAACACTATTATGTTCTAAAACGTTAGACTGTATGAACGTCAATGTTTTGCAAGTTCTTTGAGAGAAAACCTCGGGTAGTCAGTCTAGAGAGCTCAGAGCAATCATGTGCCAGTACCACTTAATACTTCGACTAGAGCTGCCAGATTTTAAGATAAAAGAATAGAGGGACGTAAGCCTGCTGATGTGAGTCTCAATTCAGCAGTTCGTCTTGTAATTCGCCCAGGCGGACCCTTCAGCAGGTACTTTGAGTAAGTATTTATCCCAGTTTACGTAATAACGATTAAAATTACCGACCACTGTTACACAGTAGAACCTGCTTTAACAAGCCACTGTTTTGAGCTTCCACATGGCATTTATGACCAATATGTGGGTTTAGTTTTGGGGTTTCTTTCTCATAGATAACTCATTAAAATCGTCTCTGCTTTGTAAGGCCACCCGTCATTTACAACCAATTTACGTTGTGAGTAAGGGAGGCACGTCATAGCAGGTTCTACTATATTTTCGGCCTGTTTTCTGTTATTTATCCCCAACAAAACTTTCACGAACAAAGTAAACAGTAAATAATGTTGGGACGTTGACGGATGACATAAAAATATGCTGAAAGTTTTGCATGCTGTTCTGTTGCTTAAAGTGGAATGCATCCAAAACGTAAATGGTAAAGTTGATACAGAAGATTTACAGTTAACAGGGCATTAAGAAAAGTAAATAGCAGTCAGCTGAATACAAATTGACAAAATTACATTTCCACTGAAGAAAATGCATTGGGTTTTTTTCCAAATTAATTTTTACTTGTCTAATTAGGCTAATTAATCTAATTTACCCAATTTAACTAATTTCCTGCCTAATTAAGCTAATTAGCCTAATTAACATAAAATTCTTGGTTAATTAGGCGAATTAGGCTAATTAACTTATTAGACCAACAAAAATTTATTTGGAAAACCTTGAGTGTAAGGCTCCCTAAAAGTTACCAATAGGTTAGTCACATCAAAACGAGATAATATTTTGTAGATTTGTTTGTATGTAAACAAAATTTGAGTTATTTCATTGTGAGGGATGATAGGGTAATACATTTGCAAACATATTTTACCATCTAGATAAATGTGAAGTGTTGTGTTAATTTGTTAAAACCAAAGCAAACAATTATAACAATTTAAATTTCAGTTCTTACATTTAGCACAAATTTTGTTCATTACACATGTACAAAAAATAAAATTAAGTTGATTACCTACCTCTTTGGTCAAGTCTATTCAAAAAGTAAATAAACAAATCAACAAGATAATATCTCGTTTGACGCGACTAAGGGTGCACATAGAAATGACGTTTTCTTCATTGGTATATTTTTCATATTCAACATTACAGAATGCTGGTAGGATGATAACAATGTGGTTTAAGAAACTTTCTGATGGATGTGATGTGTCTCATAAAATTGGACAACAAAATACACTTTGATCAGAGAATGAAATTCCTATCAGTTTTGGAACAATAGAAATTCAAAAGTACAGCATGGAATTCCTTTGGTCTCTCTTTTGTACTGTATGTTTCCAAATTTATAGAAATTTCAGGAGCTGCAGTACACGGAATTCGTATCAGAAGTTTAACAATAGTGCATCAAAAGCACAGCGTGAAATTCTTTCCATCTCTCCTTTGTTCTCTTCGTTTCAAAAATGATACGATTTCTATGTACTGTCAAAATGTGATGAAGTTTTCAGATTGAAATTAAACAAGGCGAATTCAAGCACCTTACGGGAGCTCCCTTTTGTACCCAATTGATACGATTTCTGTGTAATGGGTCATTTTCACAGCAAGACGAAGGCAAATTATGAGAAGCGTAATTTCAAATGGATTTCTGTATCATCACTGGAATAACATTCATAACGAGAAAAATTACCCGGGTAGGCCGGGTAAAGAGTCTATCACGCTGGGCATCCTCACCTTCCACTATGACTTTA